>JAJBZS010000127.1:0-127500 GCA_024500485.1 Vulpes ferrilata
GGTTAGCGTTAGTGTTAGGTTTAGGATACAGGCTATGGTGTGGGTACTGATGAGGGTTAGGGTTAGGTTTAGGGTTAGGGTTATTGTACGGTTAGGGTTAGGGTTAGGGTGAGGGTTAGGGTTAGGGTTGGGGTTAGGGTTACTATTCGTTTAGGGTTAGGGTGAGGGTTAGTGTTAGGATTAGGGTTAGGGTTAGGGTTAGTATTAGGGTTAGTGTTAGGGTTAGTGTTAGGGTTAGGGTACAGGTTTTGGTTAGGATTAGGATTAGGTTTAGGGTGAGGGTATGGGTTCTGGTTAGGGTTAGGTTTAGGGTTAGGGTTACGCTTAGGGTATGGGTTAGGTTCAAGCCTAGGGTACGGGTTATGGTGAGGGTTAGTATTAGGGTTATAGTTTGGGTTAGGTTACGGTTAGGGTACGGGTTATGGTTAGTGTTAGGGTTAGGATACGTGTTAGTTATAGGGTAATGGTTAGGGTTAAGTTTAGCGTTAGGTTGAGGTTTCGGGTACTGGTTAGGGATAGGGTTAGGTTTAGTGTTACGGTTAGAGTAAGTGTTAAGTGTAGGGTTAGGATTAGTGTTAGGGTTAAGTTTAGGGTTAGGGTTAGGTTTAGTGTTAGACTTAGGGTTAAATATAGGGTATTGGTAAGGTTTAGAGATAGGGTTAGGTGTTGGGTTATGGTACGGCTTTGGGTTAGGGTTAGGGTTAGTGTTAGGGTTAGGGTATGGGTTAGGGTTATGGTTATGGTTAGGGTTAGGGTTAGGGTTAGGTTTAGTGTTAGTGTTAGGGTTACAGTTAGTTTTAGGGTACGGGTTATGGTAAGAGTTAGGTTTAGGGTTAGTGTTAGGGTACTGGTGAGGGTTAGGTTTAGGTTAGGGTACCGGTTATGGTAAGGGTTAGGGTTAGTATTAGGGTTAGGGTTAGTGTTAGGGTTAGGGTAGAAATAGGGAATGGATTAGGGTAGGTTTATGGTACGGTTAGGGATAGGGTTAGGGTTCGTGTTTGTGTTAGGGTTAAGGTAAGGGTATGGGTTATGGAAGGGTTAGGGTTAGTATTAGGTTTAGGGTTAGGGTTAGGTTCAGGGTTAGGGTAGGGGTAAGGGTTTTGTTTAGGGTTAGGTTTAGGGTTAGGGTACGGGTTAGGGTTAGGTTCAAGCCTAGGGTACTTTTTATGGTTAGGGTTAGGGTTATGTCAGGTTTTGGGGAAGGGTTAGGTTTAGGGTTCGGGTACGGGTTATGGTTAGTGTTAGGTTTAGAAACGGGTTAGGTTTGGGTACTGGTTAGGGTTAGGTTTAGGGTTAGGTTGAGGGTTAGGGTTCTGGTTAATGTTAGGGTTAGGATTAGTGTTAGGGTTATGGTAAGAGTTAGGTGTACTGTTAGGATTAGTGTTAGGGTTAAGTTTAGGGTTAGGGTTAGGGTACGGGTTAGGGTTAGGTTTATGATTTGCGTTAGTGTTAGGGTACGGGTTAGTGTTAGGGTTAGGTTTAGGTTTAGGGTACTGGTTATGGTAAGGTTTAGGGTTTGTATTAGGGTTAGGGTTAAGGTTAGGTTTAGGTTTAGGGTACAGCTTAGTGTTAGGTTTAGCGTTAGGGTTAGTGTTACTGTTACCATATGGGTTAGGGTTACGGATAGGGTTACGGTATGATTAGGGTTAAGATTATGGTTATTGTTAGGGTTAGGGTGAGGGTTAGTGTTAGGGTTAGGGTTAGGGTTGGGGTACTGGTTAGGGTTAGCGTTAGGGTTAGGGTACGGGTACGGTAACGGGTAAGGGTTAGAGTTAGGTTTATGGTTAGGTTAAGTTTAGGGTTAGTGTACGGGTAAGGGTTAAGGTAAGGGTTATTGATAGGGTTAGGGTTACTGTATGGATAAGGGTTAGGGTTAGGGTTAGGGAATGGGTTTTGGTTACGGTTAGGGTTAGGGTTAGGGGTCGGGTAAGGGTTAGGGTATGGGTACGGGTTAGATTTAGGGTTAGGATTATGGTTAGGGTACTGGTTAGTGTTAGGTTTAGGATTAGTGTTAGGGTTATGGTAAGGGTTAGGAGTAGGGTTAGGATTAGAGTTAAGGTTAAGTTTAGGCTTCGGGTTAGGGTACATGTTAGGGTGAGGTTTAGGTTTGGGTTTGGATTAGGGTTTGGGTACGGGTTAGGGTTAGGGAAAGGGTTAGTGTTAGACTTAGGGTAAAGTATCGGGTACAGGTTAGGGTTAGGGATAGGGTTAGGGTTAGTGTTAGAGTAGGGGTTTGAGGTAGCGTTAAGGTTACTGCTAGGGTTAGGGTACGGGTTATTGTTAGGATAGGGCTAGTGTTAGACTAGGTTTAGGTATCGAGTACAGGTTACGGTTAGGGATAGGGTTAGGGTTAGGGTTAGATTTAGGGTATGGGTTTGGGGTAGGGTGAGGGTTACTGTTAGGGTTAGGGTACGGGTTAGGGTTAGGGTTATGTTTAGGGTTAGGTTTAGGGTTAGGGTTAGTGTTAGGGTTAGGACTGGGTTAGGTTAGGGTATGGGTTAGGGTTAGTTTTAGTGTTAGTTTTAGGCTTAGGTTTAGGGTTAGGTTTACAGTATGGGTTAGGGTTAGTGTTAGGGTTACTGTACGGTTAGGATTAGGGTGATGGTGAGTGTTAGTGTTAGGGTTAGGTTTAGGGTTAGGGTTAGGGTTAGTGTTAGGGTTAGGGTACGGGTTCTGGTTAGGATTAGGATTAGGGTAGGGTTAGGGTACGGGTTAGGGTTAGGGTTAGGGTACCGGTTAGGGTTAGGTTTCGGCGTGGATTCAGGGCTAGATACAGGTTATGGTTAGGGTTAGGGTTAGTGTTAGCGTTAGGGTTAGGGTTAGGTTTGGGGTCCTGTTTAGGATTAGGGATAAGGTTAGGGTTAGTGTTAGAGTTAGGGTTAGGGTTTGGTTAGGTTTAGGGTTAATGTTAGGGTTAGGGTTAGGGTTAGTTTTAGGTTATGAGTTAGGGTTAGGGTTAGGGTTACTGTACGGTTAGGATTAGGGTGAGGGTTACTGTTAGGGTTAGGGTTAGGTTTAGGGTAGGGTAACGGGTTATGGTAAGGGTTAGGTTTAGTATAAGGGTTAGGGTTAGGGTTAGGTTTAGGCTACGGGTTAGGGTTAGGTTTAGGTTTAGGGTTTGGTTTACGGTACGGGTTAGAGTTAGGGTTAGTGTTAGGGTTACGGTACGGTTAGTGTTATGGTTATGGTTAGGTTTGGTTAGGGTTAGGGTTAGGGTTAGTGTTAGGGTTAGGGTTAAGTTTAGGGTTGGGGTACTGGTTAGGGTTAGGGTGAGGGTTATGGTAGGGTTAGGCTTAGGGTTTTGGTTAGCGTTAGGGTTAGGATTCATGTTAGGGTTAGGGTTAGGTTTAGCGTTAGGGTTAGGGTTCGGGTTAGGGTACTAGTTAGAGTTAGGGTGAGGGTTAGGGTTGGAGTACTAGTTAGTGTTATGGTTACGGTTAGGGTTAGTGTTAGGGTTAGGGTACAGGTTTTGGTTAGGATAGGGATTAGGTTTAGGGTTAGGATATGTGTTTTGTTTAGGGTTAGGGTTTGGGTTAGGGTTAGGGTTAGGCTTACGGTAGGGATTAGGGTTAGGTTTAGGTTTAGGGTTTGGTTTACGGTACGGGTTAGTTAGGGTTAGTGTAGTGTTACGGTACTGTTAGGGTTATGGTTATGGTTAGGGTTAGTGTTAGGATTTGGGTTAGGGTTACGGTTAGGGTTAGGGTTAGTATTAGGGTTAGGGTTAGGGTTTGTGTTTGGGTACGGTTAGGATTAGGGTTAGGGTTAGGGTTTGTGTTTGGGTACGGTTAGGATTAGGGTTAGGGTTAGGTTTAGGGTTATGTTAGGTTTAGGGTACAGGGTTAGGTTTAGGGTACAGGGTAGGGTTAGGTTCAAGCCTAGGGTACGGGTCATCGTTAGGGTTAGGGTTAGTTTTAGGGTTTGGGTTTGGGTTAGATTTAGGGTTAGTGTATGGGTTATGGTTAGGATTAGGGTTAGTGTTAGCGGTAGGTTACGGTTTAGGTTTAGGTTATCGGTTAGGTTTAGGTTTAGGGGTAGGTTGAGGGTTAGGGTACCAGTTTGGGTTAGGGTTAGGATTATTGTTAGGTTTAAGTTTAGAGTTAGGGTAGGGTTAGGATTAGGGTTAGGTTTACGGTTTGGGTTAGGGTTATTGTACGGGTTAGGCTTAGGTTTAGGGTTAGTGTTAGACATAGAGTTTGATATAGGATACTAGTTAGGGTTAGGGATAGGGTTAGTGTTATGGTTAGGGACGGGGTTGGGTTTGTTATGGTTAGTGTTAGGGTTAGGGTTAGGGTACGGGTTAGTGTAAGGGTTAGGGTTAGGGTTAGTGTTAGGTTTAGGGTTAGTGTTAGGTTATGGGTTAGTGTTAGGGTGAGGGTTAGGTTTAGGGTTAGGGTTAGGGTTAGGGTATGGGTAAGTGTTAGGGTTAGGGTTAGTGTTAGACTTAGGGTTAAGTAAGGGTACTGGCTAAGGTTAGGGATAGGGTTAGGATTAGGGTTAGGGTACGGGTTTGGGTTAGGGTTAGGGTTAGTGTTTGGGTTAGGGTACGGGTAGGGTTAGGTTTAGGTTTAGGGTACAGGTTAGGGTTAGGTTTAGGGTTAGTTTTAGGGTTAGGGTTAGGTTTAGGGTTAGGGTACGGGTTATGGTTAGAGTTAGGGTTAGTGTTGTTAGGGTACTGTTAGGGTAGGGTTAGGGTTAGGTTTAGGATATGGGTTAGGGTCAGGTTTAGGGTTAGTTTTAGGGTTAAGGCTAGGGTTAGTTTTAGGGTTAGGGTACGGGTCATGGTTAGGGTTAGGGTTAGTTTAGGGTTAGGGTTAGTTTAGGGTAGGGTACGGGTCTGGGTACGGGTTAGGGTTAGTTTCAAGCCTAGGGTATGGGTTATGGTTAGGGTTAGGTTTAGTGTTAGGGTTACGGTTAGGGTTAGGGTACGGTTAGGGTAGGGTTAGGGTTAGTTTTAGGGTTAGGGTTAGGTTTAGGGTACAGGGTTATGTTTAGGGTACTGGTTAGGGTTAGGTTTAGGGTTGGGTTGAGGGTTAGGGTACCGGTTAGAGTTAGGGTTAGGATTAGTGTTAGGGTTATGGTAAGGGTTAGGTGAAGGGTTAGGATTAGTGTTAGGGTTACGTTTAGGGTTTGGTTTAGGGTACGGGTTAGGGTTAGGTTTAGTGTTTGGGTTTGGGTTAGGGTACGGTTTAGGGTTGGGGTTAGGTTTAGTGTTAGACTTTGGGTTAGATATAGGGTTAGGGTTAGGGTTCTGGTTAGGGTTAGGGGTAGGGTTAGGGTTAAGTTTTGGTTAGGGTAAGGGTTAGGATTTGGGTTAGGTTTAGGTTTAGGGTTAGGTTTAGGTTATGGGTTAGGATTAGGGTTAGTGTCAGTTGTAGGATACGGGTTAGGGTACCGGTTAGGGTTAGGTTTAGGGTAAGGTTAATTGTTAGGCTACCGGTTAGGGTTAGGGTTAGGGTTAAAGTTAGGGTTAGTGTTACGATTATGGTTAGTGTTAGTATTAGGGTTAGGGTTAGGGGTAGGGTTAGGGGTAGGGTTACGATTAGGGTTAGGTTACGTGTTAGGGTTAGGTTTAGGGTTAAGGTTAGGGTTAGGGTTATGGCACGGGTGAAGCTTAGATTTAGGGATACGGTACGTTTAGGGTTAGGGTTAGGGTTAGTGTTAGGTTTAGGGTTAGGGTTAGTGTTAGGGTTAGGGTTAAGGTTTTGGCTAAGGTTAGGGTTAGGGTAGGTTTTAGTGTTAGTTTTAGCGTTTGGGTTAGGGTACGGGTTAGGGTTAGGGTTACAGTTCGGGTAATGGTTAGGGTTAGCGTTAAGGTTAGTGTTAGGGTTAAGTTTAGGGTACATGTTAGGGTTAGGGTTACGGAACGGGGTAGTGTTAGGGTTAGGGTTACGGTACAGTTAACTTTAGGGTTAGAGTTAGTTTTAGTGTTAGGTTAAGGATTAGGGTAAGTGTTACCGTTAGGGGGTTAGTGTTAGGTTTGGGGTACTGGTTAGGGTTAGGGTTAGGGTTCGCGTTAGGGAACGGGTTTTCCTTAGGGTTAGGATGAGCGTTAGGGTACCTGTTAGGGTTAGGTTCAGGGCTAAGGTACGGGTGTGGTTAGGGTTAGGGTTAGTATTAGGGTTAGGGATAGGGTTAGGGTTAGGTTACAGGTTATGGTTAGGTTTAGGTTATGGGCTAGGGTTAGGGTTATGGTACGGGTTAGGGTTAGGGTTAGGGTATGGTACGGTTGTGGTTAGGCTTAGGGTTATTGTTAGTGTTATTGTTAGGGTTAGGGTTAGTGTTAGGGTTAGGGTTGGTTTGGGGTACTGGTTAGGGTTAGGGTTAGTGTTAGGTTTAGCTTTAGGGTTAGGTTTTTGGTTTGGGTTAGGGTTAGGGTTAGGGTTAGGGTACGGGTTAGTGTTAGGGTTACGGTTAGGGTTAGGGTTAGGGTTAGGGTTGGGGTATTGGTTAGTGTTAGGGTTAAGTTTAGTGTTAGGGTTAGCGTACGTGTTTTGGTTATGATTAGGATTAGGTTTAGGTTTAGGGTACGGTTTACTGTTAGGGTTAGGGTTAGGTTTAGTTTTTGGGCTTAGGGTTAGGGTTAGGGTACTGGTTAGGTTTAGGGTAGGCTAAGGTTCAGGGCTAGATACAGGTTATGGTTTGGGTTAGGGTTAGTGTCACGGTTATGGTTAGGTTTACGGTTAGGGTACGTGTAAGGGTTAGGTTTAGGATTAGTGTTAGGGTCAGGGTTAGTGTTAGCGTACTTGTGAGGGTTAGTGTTAGTGTTAGGTTTAGGTTTAGAGTACCGGTTATGGTTAGGGTTAGGGTTATTATAAGGGTTAGGGTTAGGGTTAGTGTTAGGGTTAGGGTTAGGTTTATGGTACGGATTAGGGTTAGGGTTAGGGTTACGGTACAGTTAGGGTTAGGGTTAGGGTTAATGTTAGGGTTAGGGTAAGGGTTAGGGAACGGGTTTTGGTTAGGGTTAGGGTTATGTTTAGGGTTAGGGTAAGGGTTAGTGTATAGGTTAGGGTTAGGGTTAGGTTTCGGGTACTGGTTAGGGCTGGGTTTAGGGTTAGGTTTAGGATTAGGGTACCGGTTAGGTTGCAGGCTTAGGGTTATGATTAGTGTTTGGGTTATTGTAAGAATTAGGTGTAGGCTAAGATTAGTGTTAGGTTTAAGTTTAGGGTGAGGGTTAGGGTACGGGTTGGGTTTAGGTTTAGGGTTTGCATTAGGGTTAGGGTACGAGTTAGGGTTAGTGTTAGTGTTAGATTTAGGGTTAGGTATAGGGTACTGGTTAGGGTTAGGGATAGGGTTAGGTTTAGCGTTAGGGTACGGGTTTGTGTTAGGGTACAGGTTAGGGTTAGTGTTTGGGTTAGGGTACGGGTTAGGGTTAGGGTTACAGTTAGGGTTAGGGTTAGGCTTAGTGTTAGGGGTAGGGTTAGTGTTAGGTTTAGGTTACTGGTTAGGGTTAGGGGTATGGAACGGGTTAGGGTTAGGTTTAGTGTTAGGGTTAGATTAAGGGTTAAGGTTAGTGTTAGGATTAGGGTTAGGTTTGGGGTACTGGTTAGGGTTAGGGTTACAGTTACGGTACCGTTAGGTTTAGGGTTAGTGTTGGTGTTAGGGTTAGAGTTAGGGTTAGGGTTAATGTTAGGGTTAGGGTGAGTGTTGTCGTACTGGTTAAGGTTAGGGTTAGGGTTAGGGTTAGGTTTAGGTGTAGGGTTAGGGTTAGGGTTGCGTTTCTGGTTAGGGTTAGATTAGTGTTAGGTTTAGGGTTAGGATTAAGGTCGGGTTAGGGTACTGTTTAGGGTTAGGGTTAGGCTTAGGTTCAGAGCTATGGTATGGGTTATGGTTAGGCTTAGGTTTAGTGTTAGGGTTAGGTTTAGGTTTAGTGTACGGGTTAGGGTTAGGGTTAGGGTTAGTGTCAGGTTTAGGATACGGATATGGTTAGGGTTAGGGTTAGTGTTAGACTTAGGGTTAGGTATAGGATACTGGATAGGGTTAGGGATAGGGTTAGGGTTAGGGTACAGGTTTGTGTTAGGGTTAGGGTTAGTGTTTGGGTTAGGGTACGGGTTAGGTTTAGGGTTACAGTTAGGGTTAGGGTTAGGCTTAGTGTTAGGGTTAGGGTTAGTGTTAGGTTTAGGTTACGGTTAGGTTTAGGGTTATGGAATGGGTTAGGGTTAGGGTTAGGGTTAGATTAAGGGTTAAGGCTAGTGTCAGGATTAGGTTTAGGGTTAGGGTTGAGGTACTGTTAGCTTTAGGGTTACGGTTACAGTATGGTTGGGGTTAGGGTTAGTGTTGGTGTTAGGGTTAGGGTTAGCTTTAGGGTTAGGGTTAGGGTGAGGGTTGTGGTACTGGTTAGGGTTAGGGTTAGGGTTAGGGTTATGTTTTTGGTTAGGGTTAGGGTTAGGGCTAGGTTTAGTGTTAGGGTTAAGGTTCAGGTTAGGGTACTGTTTAGGGTTAGGGTTAGGCTTAGGTTCAGGGCTAGGGTACGGGTTATGGTTAGGCTTAGGGTTAGTGTTAGGGTTAGGTTTAGGGTTAGCGTACCAGTTACGGTAAGGGTTAGGGCTAGTGTCAGGTTTAGGATACGGGTTAGGGTTAGGGTACTGGTTAAGGTTAGGTTTAGAGTTAGGTTTAGTGATAGGATACCAATTAAGGTTAGGGTTAGGGTTAGGGTTAATGTTAGGTTTAGTGTTAGGATTAGGGTTAGGGTTATGGTTAGGGTTCGGGTTAGGTTTAGGTTACGGGTTAGGGTTAGGTTTAGGGTTAGGGTTAGGGTTATGGTTAGGGTTAGGGTTAGGTTTAGGTTAAGGGTTAGGGTTAGGTTTAGGGTTAGGGTTAGGGTTAGTGTTAGGGTTAGGGGTAGGGTTAGGTTTAGGGTTTTGGCTAGGGTTAGGGTTAGGGTTAGGGTTTTGATTAGGGTTAGGGTTAGGGTTAGGGTTAGGTTTAGGGTTAGGTTTAGGGTTAGGGGTAGTGTTTGGGGACTGGTTAGGTTTAGGGTTATTGTTAGGTTTAGGGTTAGGGTCCAGGTTATGGTAAGGGTTACGGTTAGTGTTAGTGTTAGGGTTAGGGTTAGTGTTAGGATTTGGGTTAGGGTTAGGGTACGGATCAGGGTTAGGTTTAGGGTTAGGGTTAGGGTTTTGGTGAGGGTTAGGGTGAGGGTTAGGGTTAGGTTTCAGGTACGGGTTAGACTTAGGTTTAGGGTTAGTATTAGGGTTAAGGTTAGGGTTAGATTTAGGGTTAGTGCACGGGTTATGGTTAGGGTTTGGGTTAGGGTTCGGGTTGGTGTTAGGGTTAGGTTTTTGGTAAGGGTACCGGTTAGGGTTAGGTTTAGGGTTAGGTTTAGGGATAGTGTACCGGTGAGGGTTAGGGTTAGGGTTAATGTTAGGGTTAGTGTTAGGGTTACGGTTAGGTTTAGGGTTAGGGTACGGGTTAGGTTTAGGTTTAGGGTTAGGGTTAGGGTTACGGTACTGGTTAGGGTTAAGGTTAGGATTACTGTACGGTTAGGGTCGGGTGAGGTTTAGTGTTAGGGTTAGGGTTAGGGTTAGTCTTAGGTTTAGGGTCGGGTTAGGGTTAGGTTTGGGGTACCGGTTATTATTAGGGTTAGAGGTAGGGTTAGTGTTAGGGTTACGGAATGGCTTTTGGTTAGGATTAGGATTAGGTTTAGGGTTTGCGTATTGGATAGGGTACTTTTAGGGTACGGTTAGGCTTAGGTTCAGGGCCAGTTACGGGTTATGGTTAGGGTTAGTTTTAGGGTTAGGGTTAGTGTTAGGGTTGGGGTACTGGTTAAGTTTAGGGATAGGGTTAGGGTTTGGGTTAGGGTTTTGGGTAGGGTCAGAGTTAGGGTTAGTGTTTTGTTCAGCGGTAGGTTTAGGGTAGGGTAGAGTACGGTTTATGGTTACGGTTAGGGTAGGTTTAGGTTTAGGGCTAAGTTTAGGTTACAGGTTAGGTTTAGGGTTAGGGTTAGTGTTATGGTTAGTGTTAGGATACTGGTTCGGGTTAGGGTTAGGGTTAAGTTTAGGTTTAGGGTACGGGTTACTGTAAGGGTTAGGGTTAGTTTGAGGGTTAGGGTTAGGGTTAGGGTTAGGTTTAGGGTTTGGTTTACGGTACAGGTTAGGTTTAGGGTTATGGTTAGGTTTAGGTTAGGGTTATGGTTAGGGTTGGTGTTAGGATTAGGGTTAGGGTTAGTGTTGGTTAGGGTTAGGTTTAGTGTTAGGGTTAGGTTACGGGTTCGGTTTAGGTTTAGAGTTAGGGTTAGGGTTACGGTATGTGTTAGGGTTAGGGTTACGGTACGGTTAGGTTTAGGGTGAGGGTTAGGATTAGGGTTAGGGTTAGGGTTAGGTTTGGGTTAGGGTACTGGTTAAGGTTAGAGTTAGGGTCGGGTTGGCTTAGTTTTAGGGTTACGGTACGGGTTTTCGTTAGGATTTTGATTAGGATTAGGGTTAGGGTAAGGGTTAAAGTTAGTGTTAGGTTAAGTTTAGGTTTAGGGTTTGGGTTAGGGTACTGGTTAGGGTTAGAGTTAGGTCCAGGGCTAGATGGGTTATGGTTAGGGTTAGGGTTAGTGCGTTAGGGTTATGGTAAGCGTTAGCTGTAGGGTTATGATTAGTGTCAGGGTGAAGTTTAGGGTTAGGGTTAGGGTACGGTTTAGGGTTAGGTTTAGGGTTTTGGTTAGTGTTAGGGTACGGGTTAGGGTTAGGGTTAGACTTAGGGTTAGATATAGGGTACTGGTTAGGGTTAGTGTTAGGGTTAGGGTAAGGTTTAGGGTACCGGTTTGGGTTAGGGTAGGGTTAGTGTTAGGGTTAGGGTACGGGTTAGGGTTATGGTTTTGGTTTGGGTTATCGTTAGCGTTAGTATTAGGGTTAAGGTTAGGGTTAGGTTTAGGGTACAGGTTAGGGTAAGAGTTAGGGTTAGATTTAGTGTTAGTGTTAGGGTTAGGGTACTGGTGAGCGCTAGTGTTAGGGTTAGGTTTAGGTTAAGGTCCCGCTAAAGTAAGGGTTAGGGTTAGTATTAGGGTTACGGTTAGGGTTTTGGTTACGGTTAGGGTTAGGGCTAGGGTTCGGAAAAGGGTTATTCTGCCGGTTAGGGTTAGGGTTAGTGTTAGGGTACTGGTTTGAGGTAAGGTTAGGGTTACTGTTAGGGTTAGGGTATGGGTTAGGGTTAGGTTTTCGGTTAGGGTTAGGGTTAGGTTTAGGTTACAGGTTAGGATTAGGGTTAGGGTTAGGGTTAGTGTTCGTGTTAGGGTTAGAGTTAGTGTTAGGGTACTGGTTAGGGTTAGGGTAAAGTTTAGTTTCAGGGTTAGGGTACTGGTTATGGTAAGGGTTAGGGTTAGTATTAGGGTTGGGTTTAGTGTTAGGGTTAGGGTTAGGGTTCAGGTTAGCGTTAGGTTAAGTTTAGGGTTAGGGTTACAGTATGGGTTAGGGTTAGGGTTAGGGTTACGGTACGGTAGGGTTAGGGTTAGGGTTACGGTTGCTGTACGGGTAGGGTTAGGGTAAGGGTTACTGTTAGGGTTAGTGTTAGGGTTAGGATTAGGGTAAGGTCTGGGGTACTGGTTAGTGTTAGGGTAGGGTTAGAGTTAGTGTTAGGGTACAGGTTTTCGTTAGGATTAGGATCAGGGTTAGGGTTAGGGTACGGTTAGGGTTAGGTTTAGGTTATGTTTAGGGTTAGGGTTAGGTTTAGGGTTAGGCTTAGGTTCAGGGCTAAATACGGGTTATGGTTAGGGTTAGAGTTAGTGTTAGTGTTAGGGTTAGGTTTAGGGTATGGGTTTGGGATAGGTTTAGGGATAGTTTTAGGCTTCAGTTAGGGTTATGGTATGGGTTTGGGTTAGGGTTAGGGTTACTGTATGGTTAGGGTTAGGGTGAGGGTTAGTGTTAGGGTTTGGGTTAGGGTTAGGGTTAGGTTTAGGGTTAGTGTACGGGTTATGGTTATGGTTAGGTTTAGGGTTAGGTTTAGGGCTAGGGTACGGGATAGGGATAGGTTCAGGGTTAGGTTTTGGGTGTGTTTTAGGGTTAGGGTTAGGGTTAGGGTTAGGCCGGGGTAAGTGTTAGGTTTAGGGTAAGCTTTAGGTGTAGGGTTAGGTTTAGTGTTAGGGTTAAGTTTAGGGTTAGGGTTAGAGTACGGGTTACGGTTAGGTTTAGAGGTAGGGTTAGGTTTTGGATACGGGTTAGGGTTAGGGTTACAGATAGTGTTAGGCTTAGGGTTAGTGTAGCGTACTTGTTAGGGTAAAGGATAGGGTTAGAGTTAGCGTTCGGGTACGGGTTTGAGTTCGTGTTAGGATTTGAATACGGTTTAGTGTTAGGGTACAGGTTAGAGTTAGGTTTAGCTTTAGGGTTTGTGTTAGGGGTAGCGTTAGGGGTAGTGTACCGGTTAGCGTTATGGTTAGGGTTAGGGTAGGGTTAGTGTTATGTGTAGGATACGGGTTAGGGTTAAGTTTAGGGTTACGATTAGGGTTAGATTTAGGGTTAGTGTTAGGGTTAGGCTTAGGGTTAGGTTTAGGGTACTGGTTAGGGTTAGGGTTAGGGTTAGTGATAGTGTTAGGGTTAGGGTTATTGTTAAGGTACTGTTTAGGGTTAGGGTTAGGGTTAGATGTAGGGTTAGGTTCCGGGTTATGGTAGGGTTAGGGTTAGTTTTAGGGTTAGGGTTAGTGTTAAGGTTACTATACGGTTAGGATTAGGGTTAGGGTTACGGTACGTTTAGGGTTAGGCTTAGGGTTAGTGTTAGGTTTACGGTTAGGTTTAGGGTTATTGTTAGGGTTAGGGTTAGGGTTGGGGTAATATTAGGGTTAGTGTTAGTTTTAGTGTTAGTGTTAGGGTATGGCTTTTGTTTAGTGTTAGGGTTAGTGTTAGGGTTAGGGTACTGGTTAGGGTTAGCATTAGGGTTAGTGTTACGGTTAAGGTTAGTGTTAGGTTTAGGGTTATGGTTAGGTTTGGGGTTAGTGTTTGGGTTTGGGTTAGGGTTACGGTATGGGTTAGCATTAGGGTTAGGATACCGGACAGGGTTAGGGTCCTGTTCAAGGTTAGGTTCAAGGTTAGGTTTAGGGTTAGGATACCAGTTAGGATTAGGGTTAGGATTAGTGTAAGGCTTAATGTAAGGGTTAAGGGTAGCGTTAGGATTAGTGTTAGGGTTAAGTTTAAGGTTAGAATTAGGGTACAGGTTAGGGTTAGGTTTAGGGTTAGGGTGAGGGTTGGGGTCCGGGATAGGGTTAGGGTTAGTGTTAGGATTAGAGATAGGGTTAGGGTACTGGTTAGTGTTAGGGATAGGGTTAGGGTGTTGGTTAGGTTATGGGTTTGGGTTAGGGTCAAGTTTAGTGTTAGCGTTAGGGTTAGTTTAGGGTTAGGGTACTGCTTAGGGTTAGGGTTAGGGTTAGGGTTGGGGTACTGGTTAGGGTTAGGGTTAGGGTTATTGTTAGGGTTAGGGTTAAGTTTAGGGTACTGGTTAGGTTTAGGGCTAGGTTTAGGATTAGTGTTAGGGTTAGGGTTAGTGTTAGGGTACTGGTTAGGGTTAGGGTTAGGGTTAGGTTTAGGGTAAGGGTACGGGTTATGGTTTGGTTAGGATTATTGTTAGGGTTACGTTTAGGGTTAGGGTTAGTGATAGGTTTAGTGTTAGGGTTGGCTTAGGTTCGGTTTAGGGTACGGGATAGGGTTAGGTTTAGGGTTAGTTAGGGTTAGTGTTAGGGTTAGGGTGAGGGTTAGTGTTAGGGTTAGGGTTAGGTTTAGTTTAGGGTTACACTTCGGGTTCGGGTTGGGGTACTGGTTAGTGTTTGGGTTAGGTTTAGGGTTAGGGTTAGGTGTTGGGTTAGGATATGGGTTTTGT
Source organism: Vulpes ferrilata (assembly GCA_024500485.1). Classification (NCBI taxonomy): domain Eukaryota; kingdom Metazoa; phylum Chordata; class Mammalia; order Carnivora; family Canidae; genus Vulpes; species Vulpes ferrilata. The sequence goes on from JAJBZS010000127.1 coordinate 13,786, forward strand.
TTAGGGTTAGGTTTAGGGCTAGGTTTAGGATTAGGGCTAGGGCTAGGTTTAGGGTTAGGGTTAGGGTACTTGCTAGGGTTAGGGTTAGGCTTAGGTTCAGGGCTAGATATGGGTTATGGTTAGCAATAGCGTTAGTATTAGGTTTAGTGTTAGGGTTATGGTATGGGTTAGGGTCAGGGTTAGTGTTAGTGTTAGTGTTAAGATATGGGTTAGGGTTAGGAATTGGTTAGGATTAGGTTGAGGGTTAGGGTACTGGTTAGGGTTAGGGATAGTGTTAGAGTTTGGTTAAGGGTTAGTTGTAGGGTTAATTTTAGAGTTAGGGTTAAGTTTAGGTTTAGTGTTAGGGTAAGGGTTAGGGTTAGGTTTATGTTTAGGGTTAGGGTTAGGGTATGGGTTAGTGTTAGTGTGAGGGTTAGTGTTAGGCTTAGGGTTAGGGTTAGGGTACTGGTTAGAGTTAGGGATAGGGTTAGGGTGAGGGTTAGGGTACGGGTTTGGGTTAGGGTTAGTGTTAGGGTTATGGTACGGGTTAGGGTAAGGGTACGGGTTAGGCTTAGGCTTAGGGTTAGGGTTTGGGTTAGTGTTAGTGTTAGGGTTAGGTTTAGGGTATGGGTTAGGATTGGGGTTAGGGTTAGATAAGTGTTAGGGTTAGGGTTAGGTTTAGGGTACGAGTTAGGGTTAGGGTTAGGTTTAGTGTTAGGTTATGGGTTAGGGTTAGGTTTAGGGTTAGGGTTAGGCTTCAGGTACGTGTTAGGGTTAGGGTTAGGGTACGGGTTATGGTAAGGGGTAGGGTTAGTATTAGGGTTAGATTAGGGTTAGGTTTGGTTAGGGTACTGGTTAGGGTTAGATTTAGGTTTAGGGTTTGGGTTATGGTACAGGTTAGGGTTACAGTACTGTTAGGGTAGGGTTAGGGTTAGTGTTAGGGTTAGTGTTAGGGTTAGGGTTAGGGTTAGTGTTAGGGTACTGGTTAGAGATAGGGTTAGGGCTAGGTTTACAGTTAGGGTACGGGTTATGGTTAGGGTTAGGCTTAGGGTTAGGTTTAGGTTTAGGGTATGGGATAGGGTTAGGTTTAGGTTTAGGTTTTGGGTAAGGTTTAGGGTTAGGGTTAGGGTACTGGTTAGGGTTAGGGCTGGGTAAGTGTTAGGTTTAGGGTAAGGGTTAGGTGTAGGGTTAGGGTTAGTGTTAGGGTTAAGTTTATGGTTAAGGTTAGAGTAAGGGTTACGGTTAGGGTTAGGGGTAGGGTTAGGTTTTGGATAAGGGTTAGGGGTAGGGTTACGGATAGTCTTAGGCTTAGGTTTAGTGTAGGGTACTGGTTAGGGTAAAGAATAGGGTTAGAATTAGTTCGGGTACGGGTTTGTGTTCTGGTTAGGGTTAGTGTTAGAATTTGGATATGGGTTAGGGTTAGGGTATGGGTTAGAGTTAGGTTTAGGGTTAGGGTTTGTGTTAGGGGTAGCGTTAGGTTTAGGTTACTGGTTAGCATTACAGTTAGGGTTAGGGTTATGTTTAAGGTACGGGTTAGGGTTAAGTTTAGGGTTACGATTAGGGTTAGAGTTACGGTTAGTGTTAGGGTTAGGCTTAGGGTTAGGTTTAGGGTACCGGTTAGGGTTAGGGTTAGTGATAGGGTTAGGGTTAGGGTTAGATGTAGGGTTAGGGTTCGGGTTATGATAGGGTTAGGGTTAGTTTTGGGGTTAGGGTTAAGGTTACTATACGGTTAGGGTTAGGGTTAGGGTTAGGGTTAGGGTTAGGGTCAGGGTACTGGTTTAGTTTAGGGTTAGGCTTACGTTCAGTGCTAGGGTACGGTTTATGGTTAGCGTAGTGTTAGTGTTAAGTTTAGGGTTATGGTTAGGTTACAGGTTAGGTTTAGGGTTAGTGTTAGTGTTCGGTTTAGCATCCGGGTTAGGGTAGGGTACTGGTGAGTGTTAGTATTAGGGTTAGGTTTAGGGTTAAGGTACCGGGTAGGGTTAGGGTTTGGGATAGTGTTAGTGTTAGGGTTAGGTTTGGGGTACTGGTTAGTGTTAGGGTTAGGGTTAGGTTATGGGTTAGTGTTAGGTTTAGGGTTAGGGTTAGGGTACTTGTTAGGGTTAGGGTTAGGCTTAGGTTCACAGCTAGATATGGGTTATGGTTAGGGATAGATTTAGTATTAGGTTTAGTGCTAGGGTTTTGGTACCGGTTAGCGTTAGGGTTACGGTTAGTGTTAGGGTTAGGACATGGGTTAGGGTTAGGGTACTGGTTTTGGTTAGTGTTAGGGTTAGGGTTAGGGTACAGGTTAGGGTTAGGGTTAGTTTTAGGGTTAGGGTTAGGGTTAAGGTTACTATACAGTTAGGGTTAGGGTTATGGTACGGTTAGGGTTAGGGTTAGTGTTAGGTTTACGGTTAGGTTTAGGGTTATTGTTATTGTTATTGTTAGGGTTGGGGTTAAATTTAGGGTTAGTGTTAGATTTAGTTTTAGTGTTAAGGTACAACTTTTGGTTAGGGTTAGGGTACGGTTTAGGGTTTGGGTAAGGTTTAGGTTTAGGGTTAGGGTTAGGCTTAGGGTCAGGGTACTGGTTAGGGTTAGGGTTATGCTTAGGGTCAGGGCTAGGGTACGGTTTATGGTTAGCGTAGTGTTAGTGTTATGTTTAGGGTTATGGTTAGGTTACGGGTTAGGGTTAGGGTTAGTTTTGGGTTAGGTTACGGGTTAGGGTTAGGGTACTGGTGAGGGTTAGTTTTAGGGTTAGGTTTAAGGTTAGGGTTAGGGTTTGGGATAGTGTTAGTGTCAGGGTTAGGTTTGGGGTACTGGTTAGTGTTAGGGTTAGGGTTAGGTTTAGGTTTAGGGTACTTGTTAGCGTTAGGGTTAGGCTTAGGTTCAGAGGTAGATACGGGTTATGGTTAGGGTTAGAGTTAGTGTTAGGTTTAGGGTTAGGGTTACGATTAGTGGTAGGGTACAGATAGGGTTAGGGTTAGTGTTAGGGTTAGGGTTAGGTTAAGGGTTATGGTTATGGTTAGGGTTAGGTTGAGGGGACGGGTTAGGGTTAGGGTTAGTGTTAGTGTTAGGGGTCGGGTACGGGTTAGAGTTAGGGTTAAGTTTAGGTTACGGTTAGGGTTAGGGTAAGCGTTAGGGTAAGGTTTCGGCTTAGGGTATGGGTTATGTTAGGGTTAGGGTTAGGGTAAGGGTACTGGTTAGGTTTAGGGTTCGCGTCAGGGTTAGGATACGGGTTTGGGTTAGGTTTATGGTTCGGGTTAGGGGAAGGGTTAGGGTTTGTGTTAGGGGTAGGTTACGGGTTAGGTTTAGGGTACAGTTTAGGGCAAGTGTACGGCTTACTGTACGGGTTAGGTTAGGGTTATGGTACGGGTTATGGTACGGGTTAGGGGACGGTTAGGGTTAGGGTAGTGTTAGGTTTAGTGTTAGGGTTCGGGTATGAGTTAGGGTTAGGGTTAGGTTTCGGGTACTGTTTAGGGCACGGGTTAGGGTTAGCATACGGATATGTGTTAGGGGTTAGGTTTTAGTGTTAGAGTTCGGGATAGTGTGAGGGATTGCGTACGGGTTAGGGTTATGGAACGGGTTATGGTATGGGGAAGGTTATGTGTTAGGGTACGGGTGAGCATTACTGTTAGGGTACGGCTTGGGGTATGGGTAATGGTACGTGCTAAGGTCCGAGGTAGGGTTAGGTTTAGGGTCCAGGTTAGGGTACACGTTAGTGTTAGTGTATTGGTAAGGTTACGAGTTAGGGTTAGGTTTAAGGTATGGTTTATTGTTAGGGTACAGGTTAGGGTACTGGTTAGGGTACGGGTATGTGTTAGGTTACAGGTTAGGGTTAGGGTTAGGTTTAGAGTTTAGGGTTAGCGTTACGGTTAGGGTACGGGTAAGGGTACGGGTTAGGATATGGGTTAGGATTAGTGTGAGGGTACGGGTTAGGGTACGGGCTAGTATATGAGTTTGGTTTAGGGTTATGGTATGGGTTAGGGTACGGGTTTGGGATGGTTTAGGGTTAGGTTAGGGTACGGGTTAGGGTACGCATTAGGGTTAGAATATGGGTTAGGTAATGAGTTAGTGTTAGGGTTAAGGTATGGTTTAGGGTTAGGTTTAGGGGTTAGGGTTAGGGTTAGGTTTAGGGTATGGTTTAGCGTACGGGTACGGGTTAGGGTTTGGGTTAGGGTTAAGTTTAGGAGTTAGGGTTAGGGTTAGGGTTAGGGTATGTGTTAGCTTATGGGTAAGGGTCCGGGTTAAGGTATGGGTTAGGATTAGGTTTAGAGTACGTGTTAGGGTAGGGGTTAAGGTACGGGTTACGGTTAGGTTTGGGTTACGGTTTAGGGTATGGGTTAAGGTACAAGTTAGTGTTAGGTTTAAAGTAGGAAGTAGGGTACGCGTTAGGGGTAGTGGACGGGTTAGGGTATGAGTTAGTGTTAGGGTTAAGATTAGGGTACGGGTTAGCGTACGGGTATGGTTTAGGATTTTTTTCAATTCGATACGATTTCTTCCATTCGTTTCAATTCGATTTGATTATTTTGAATTCGATTCGATTCGATTCGATTTTTTCTATTCGATTCGATTAGAATCCATTTGCCTATTTACGATTCGATTCATTTCGATTCGATTATTTCCGATTCGCTTCGCTTTGATTTGATTATTTTCGATTTGAGTCGATTCAATTCGATTATTTTCGATTCGATTCATTTCGATTCGATTATTTTCAATTCGCTTTGATTCGATTATTTTCGATTCGATTCGATTATTTTTGATTCGAATCGATTCGAATCAATTATTTTCATTTGATTGATCCAATTCGATTATTTTCGATTCGATTCAATTTGATTCAATTATTTTCATTCTTTTTGATTCAATTATTTTCGATTCAAATCGATTTGATTCAATTCGATTTTTTTCGATTCGATTTGATTTGAATCGATTCGCTTATTTTCAATAACATTTGATTAGATTCAATTCACTTATTTTAGTTTCGATTGTATTTTTTCAGTTCGATTTGTTTCGATTTGATTTTTTCGATGTGATTCAATTCGATTCGATGATTTTCGATTTGATTCAATTTGATTCAATTCGATTATTTTCAATTCTATTCGATTCATTCTATGACTTTCGATTCGATTCGATTCAATTTTTTCCTTCGATTTGATTCAATTCAATTATTTTCAATTTGATTCGATTCATTCGATTATTTTCGATTCTATTCGATTCGATTTGAATCAATTATTTTCATTCGATTTGATTCAGTTCGATTACTTTCGATTCAACTCGATTTGATTCAATTATATTCATTCTTTTTGATTCAATTCGATTATTTACAATTCGAATCGACTTGATTCGATTCGATTATTTTCTATTTGATTCAATTCGATTCTATTATTTTAGATTCGATACGATTCAATTTTTTTAATTCGATTTGATTAGAATCGATCACCTTGTTACGATTTGATTCGTTTCGATTCGATTATTTTTGATTCATTTCAATTCGATTATGTTCGATACGATTCGATTCAGCTCGATTATACTCGATTCAATTCGATTCGATTATTTCAACTCGATTTGATTCGATTCAATTATTTTCGATTTGATTCGATTAGATTCAATTCGATTATTTTCAATTCGATTCGATTCATTTCAATTATTTTCAATTCATTCTAATCAATTATTTTCGATTCGATTCGATTTAATTCATATCTATTTGATTATTTCCAATTCCACTCGATTCGATTCGATTATTTTCGTCTCGAATCAATTCGATTCGTTTCGATTTGATTCAATTCGATTTTTTCGATTCGTTTTGATTAGATTATTTTCGATTCGATTCGATTTGATTAATTTCGATTCGATTGGATTATTTTTGATGCGATTCGATTCGAATCGATTTGATGATTTTCTATTCGTGTTTATTCAATTATTTTCGTTTCAAATTGATTCATTTTCTATCGATTTATTTTCAATTTGATTCGATTTGATTATGGACGACTCGATTTGATTTGATTCGATTCGATTATTTTCGATTCGATTCAATTTGAGTCAATTATTTTTGTTTTGATTCGATTCGATTATTTTCGATTCTATTCGATTCGAGTCGATTATTTTCAATTCGTTTCGATTTGATTATTTTCAATTAGATTCAATTCGATTCAAACTTTTTTGACTCAATTCAATTAGATTCAATTCGATTAATTTCAATTCGTTTCAATTCGATTCGATTATTTTCGATTCGAATTGATTTGATTCGATTATTTTCGATTCAATTTGTTTCGAGACGATTATTTTCTATGTGATTCTATTTGATTCGATTGGATGATTTTCGATTCGATCTGATTCGATGATTTTCATTTCGATTCGATTATTTTCACATCGAATCGATTCGATTCGATTATTTTCTATTTGAATATATTTGATTCGATTTGATTATTTTTCATTTGATTCGATTCGATTAGATTCGTTTATTTTCTATTTGATAAGATTCATTCGATTATTTTCTATTCAATTCTCTTCGATTGGATTCTTTCAATTCGATTCGATTCTATTCGATACGATTTTTTTGATTCAATTGAATTCGACTCAATTCGAGTTTATCAATTCGATTGGATTTGATTCGAAATTTTCGATTCAATTTGATTCGATTCCATTCGATTTTTTCGATTCGATTTTTTCGATCCGATTCGATTTTTCAATTAGAGTCGATTCGATTCGATTTTTTTATTCGATTTGATTCGATTCGATTTTTCAATTCAATTCGATTATTTTCGATGCGATTCGATTCAAATCGATTCGAAGATTTTCTATTCGTTTTTTTCGATTATTTTCATTTCGAATTGATTCGATTCGTATCGATTTATTTTCAATTTTATTCGATTCAATTATTGTCGACTCGATTCGATTCGATTATTTTTGATTCGATTCGATTTGATTTGATTATTTTCGACTCGATTCAATTCGAGTCGATTATTTTCGTTTTGATTCGATTCGATTATTTTGGATTCGATTCGATTCGAGTCGATTATTTTCAATTCGAATCATTTCAATTTGATTATTTTCGATTCAATTCGTTTCGAGACGATTATTTTCTATGTGATTGTATTTGATTTGATTCATTGATTTTTGATTCGATTCGATTCGATTCGATGATTTTCAATTCGATTTGATTCGATGATTTTCGTTTCAATTCAATTCGTTTATTTTCGCGTCGAATCGATTCAATTAGATTATTATCGATTTGAATCTATTTGATTCGATTTGATTATTTTTGATTCGATTCGATTCAATTCGATTATTTTCGATTCAATTCCATTCGAGTCGATTATTTTCGTTTTGATTTGATTCGATTACTTTCGATTCGATTTGATTCGAGTCGATTATTTTCAATTCATTTCGATTCGATTATTTTCAATTCGATTCGATTCGATTCAAATATTTTTGAGTCAATTCAATTAGAATCAATTCAATTAATTTCAATTCATTTCGATTCGATTCGATTATTTTCGTTTCGAATCGATTCGATTCGATTATTTTCGATTCAATTCATTTCAAGACGATTATTTTCTATGTGATTCTATTTGATTTGATTCAATGATTTTCGATTCCATTTGATTCAATTCGATGATTTTCATTCGATTTGATTCGATGATTTTTGTTTCGATTTGATTCGATTATTTTCGCGTTGAATCGATTCGATTCGATTATTTTCGATTTGAATCTATTTGATTCGATTTGATTATTTTTGATTCGATTCGATTCGATTCGATTCCTTTATTTTCTATTCGATTTGATTCACTCGATTATTCTCTATTCAATTCTATTCGATTGGATTTATTCGATTCGATTCGATTTGATTCGAATTTCTCGATTCAATTCGATTCGATTCGATTTTTTCAATTCGATTCGATTCGATTTTTATTATTGAATTCTATTTGATTCGATTTGATTTTTTCGATTCGATTCCATTAGATTCGATTTTTTCAATTCGAATCGATTCAATTCGATCAGATTTTTTCGATAATATTCAATTCGATTCGAGTTTTCCGATTAGGTTCGATTTGATTCGATTAGAGTTTTTCAATTCAGTTCGATTATATTCAATTTTTTCGATTCGATTTGATTCGATTTTTTCGATTCGAATAGATTCGATTCGATCAGATTTTTTCGATTCAATTCGATTCGTTTTGAGTTTTCCGATTCGGTTCAATTCAATTTTTTCGATTTGATTCCATTCGATTTGATCAGATTTTTTGATTATATTCGATTTGATTCAAGTTTTTCGATTCGGTTCCACTTGATTCAATTTTTTCGAATGGATTGGATTGGATTCGATTCGATTTTTTCAATTCTATTCGATTTGTTTCAATTATTTGATTCGAATCGATTCGATTCGATTCGATTTTTTCGATTCATTTCGATTCGATTCGATTTTTTCGAAACTATTCGATTCGATTCGATTTTTTCTATTCGATTCGATTTGAATTTTTTGACTCGATTTTTCGAAACGATTCAATTCGATTAGATTCTATTTTTTCCATTCGATTCGATTCGATTCGATTTTTTCGATTCGAATCAATTCGATTTCATTCGGTTTTTTCGATTCGATTGGATACAATTCGATTCGATTTTTTCGATTCGATTCGATTTTTTCTATTCGGTTCGATGCGATTCAATTTTTTCAATTCGGTTCGATTTGATTCGATTTTTTTTATTCAATTCGATTTGATTTTTCGATTCAATTGGATTCGATTATTTTGAATCAATTCGATTTTTTCGATTCGGTTTCATTCAATTCGATTTTTTCAATTCAATCCAATTCAATTAGAAGGATTTTGGCGAAACGATTCGATTCGATTCGATTTTTTCAATTCGATTCGATTTGATTCGATTTTTTCGATTTGATTCGATTTGATTTGTTCTATTCGATTCGATTCGATTTTTTTGAATCGATTCGATTCGATTCAATTTTTTCAATTTGACTCTATTTGATTCGATTCGATTTTATCAAAACAATTCGTTTCGATTAGATTCAATTTTTTCAATTCGATTTTATTGGATTCGAATCGATTCGTTTCGATTTTTTTGATTCTAATCGATTCGTTTCGATCCAATTTTTTCGATTCGATTTGATTCGATTCGAGTTTTTCGATTCATTTCAATTCGATTTGATTCGATTTCTTCGATTCAAATCAATTCGATTCGACTCGATTTTTTCGATTCGATTCGATTCGATTTTTTCGATACAAATCGATTCGATTTGATCCGACTTTTTCAATTGCATTCGATTCAATTCGAGTTTTTCGATTCGTTTCGATTAGATTTGATTCGATTTTTTCGATTCGAATCAATTCGATTCGACTCGATTTTTTCAATTAGATTTGATTCGTTTTTTTGATACAAATCGAATCGATTCGATTCGATCCGATTTTTTCGATTCGATTTTTTCGATTCGATTTGATTCGATTTGATCTTTTCAATTCGATTTGATTCGATCTTTTTGATTCGATTTGAATCGATTTTTTTATTCTATTCGATTCGATTTTTTCGAATCGATTAGATTCGATTCGATTTTTTCAAATCAATTCGATTCTATTCGATTATTTTTTTGATTCGGTTCGATTCGATTCAATTTGATTTTTTTGATTCGGTTGGATTCAATTTGATTCGATTTTTTCGATTCGATTGGATTTGTTTCAATTTTTTTGATTAGAATGTATTCGATTCGATTTTTTTTTTCTTTTTTTTTCTTTTTTTATTTTTTTAATTATTTATTTTTGATAGTCATACAGAGAGAGAGAGAGAGAGAGGCAGAGACACAGGCAGAGGGAGAAGCAGGCTCCATGCACCGGGAGCCCGATGTGGGATTCGATCCCAGGTCTCCAGGATCGCGCCCTGGGCCAAAGGCAGGCGCCAAACCGCTGCGCCACCCAGGGATCCCCGATTCGATTTTGTTGATTCAACTCGATTCGATTCGATTAGATTTTTTCTATTTGATTGGATTCGATTTGATTCGATTTTTTTGATTCGATTGGATTTGTTTCAATTTTTTCAATTCGAATCGGTCGATTCGATTTTTTCGATTCAACTCGATTCAATTCTATTCGATTTTTTCGATTCGATTGGATTCGATTTTTTCAACACTATTCGATTCGATTCGATTTTTTCTATTCGATTCGATTCGACTTTTTCGATTAGACTCGATTTGATTCGATTCGATTTTTTTGAAACGATTCGATTAGATTCTATTTTTTCGATTCAATGCGATTCGATTTGATTTTTTTGATTCAAATGGATTCGATTCGATACGATTTTTTCGTTTCGATTTGATACGATTCAACTCGAGTTTTTTGATTCGGTTCAACTCAATTAGATTCGATTTTTTCGATTTGATTCGATTTGATTCGATTTGATTTTTTCAAGTCAATTGGATTCGATTCGATTCGACTTTTTCTATTCCAATTGATTCGATTCGATTTTTTCGATTCGATTCAATGTTTTCGATTCGAATCGATTCGTTTTGATCCAATTTTTTCGATTCGATGAGATTCGATTTTTTTGATTCGATTCAATTCGATTCGATTTTTTCGATTCGAATCGATTTGATTCGATTTGATTTTTTCCAAACGATTCGATTCGATTTTTTCGATTCTATTCGATTCGATTTTTTTGATTCAATTCAATTTGATTCAATTCGACTTTTTCGATTCAATTTGATTCACTTCGATTCGACTTTTTCGATTCAATTCGATTCTATTCGGTTCGATTTTTTCGATTCCATGTGATTCAATTCGATTTTTTCTATTCGATTCAATTCGATTCGAGTTTTCCGATTTGGTTCGATTCGATTTGATTCGAGTTTTTCGATTCGGTTCTATTCTATTTGATTTTTTCGATTCGATTCGATTCGATTTTTTTGATTCGATTCCATTCGATTCGATTTTTTCAATGCCAATCGATTCAATTCGATCAGATTTTTTCGATTATATTCAATTCGATTCAAGTTTTTTGATTCGGTTCCACTTGATTAGATTTTTTCGATTGGATTCGATTCGATTCCATTCGGTTTTTTCGACTCGATTCGATTCGATTTTTCGATTCGATTCGATTTGTTTTGATTTTTTCGATTCTAATCGATTCGATTCGATCCAATTTTTTTGATTCGAATCGATTCGATTCGAGTCGATTTTTTCGATTTGATTGGATTTGTTTTGATGTTTTTGATTCAAATCGATTCATTTCTATTCGATTTTTTCGATTCGATTTGATTCGATTCGATTTTTTCGAATCTATTCGATTCGATTTGATTTTTTCGATGTTATTCGATTCGATTTTTTCGCTTCAATTCGATTTGATTCGATTCGACTTTTTCGAAACTATTCGATTCGATTTTTTCGATTCTATTTGGTTCAATTTTTTCCATTCCGTTCGATTCAATTCGATTTTTTCTATTCGAATCGATTCGATTTGATCCGATTTTTTCGATTCGATTCGATTCGATTCAAGTTTTTTGATTCGGTTCGATTCTATTCGATTTTTTCGATTAGATTCGATTCAATCCAATTTTTTCAATTCGATTTGATTCCATTTGCGTTTTTCGATTCGGTTTGATTCGATTCGATCGAATCGAATTTTCAAATTGATTCGATTCAATTTGATTTTTTCGATTCGATTGCATTCGATTCGATTTTTTCAATTCGAATCGATTCAATTCGATCAGATTTTCTTGATTATATTCTATTCGATTCAAGTTTTTCGATTCGGTTCCACTTGATTCGATTTTTTCGATTGGATTCGTTTCCATTCGATTTTTTCGACCCGATTCGATTCGATTTTTTCAATTTGATTCGATTTGTTTCGATTTTTTTGATTCGAAACGATTCAATTCGATTTTTTCAAAACGATTTGATTCGATGCGATTCGATTTTTTCGATTCAAATCGATTCGATTCAATTCGATTTTTTTGATTCGGTTCGATGCGATTCAATTTTTTCGATTTGGTTCGATTCGATTCAATTTGATTTTTTTGATTCAATTCGATTCGATTTTTCAATTTGATTGGAGTCGATTTTTTCGAATCGATTCGATTTTTTCGATTCGGTTTCATTCGATTCGATTTTTTCAATTTGATTCGAATCGATTAGAAGGATTTTGGCAAAGCAATTAGATACGCTTCGATTTTTTCGATTCGATTCGATTTGATTCAGTTCGATTTTTTCGATTCGAATCGATTCGATTCGATTTTTTCTATTCGATTCTATTTTTTCGAATCGATTCTATTCGATTATATTCGATTTTTTCAATTCGATTCGATTCGATTCGATTTTTTCGATTTGAATTGATTCGATTCGATTTTTTTTATTTGATTCGTTTCGACTCGATTTTTTCGATTCAAATCGATTCGTTTCGATCCAATTTTTTCGATTCGATTAGATTCGATTCGAGTTTTTCGATTCGGTTCGATTCGATTTGATTCGATTGTTTCAATTCGAATCAATTCGATTCGATTCGATTTTTTCGATTAGATTCGAATCGATTTTTTCGATACAAATTGATTCGATTCGATATTTTCGATTCAATTCGATTCGAGTTTTTCGATTCGATTTGATTCAATTTTATCTTTTCGATTCGATTTGATTCGATTTTTTCGATTCGAAAGGATTCGATTCAATTTTTCCGATTGGATTCGATTTGATTCGATTTTTTCGATCCGACTCTATTCGATTTTTTCTAATCAATTTGATTCGATTCGATCTTTTCATTTCGATTAGATTTGAATTTTTCGATTCGATTCAATTCGATTTGATCTTTTTGATTCGATTTGATTCGATCTTTTCGATTCGATTCGATTCGATTTTTTTATTCTATTCATTTCGATTTTTTCGAATCGATTAGATTAGATTAGATTAGATTTTTTCGCATCGATTCGATTCTATTTGATTCGATTTTTTCTATTCAGTTCGATTCGATTCAATTCGATTTTTTTGATTTGGTTTGATTCGATTCGATTCGATTTCTCATTCGGTTCAATTCGATTTTTTGATTCGATTTGATTCGATTTTTTTGATTTGATTTGATTCGATTTTTTCGATTCGTTTCGATTTGATTAGATTTTTTCGATTTGACGATTCGATTTTTTCTATTCATTTCGATTCGATTTAACTTTTTCAATTAGATTCGATTTCATTCGAATACCAACTGTAACCCTAACCGAACCCTAACCCTACCAAACCCTAACCTGAAACCGAACCCTAAACCTAACTCTAAACCTAACCCTAACCAAAACACTAACCTGACCCTAAACCTAACCCTACACCTAACCCTAACCGGAACCCTAACTGTAACCCGAACCCTAACCTTATCCCGACCCCTAACCCTAACCCGACTCTAACCCTAACGCTAACCCTAATCCTAACCCTAACCCAAACCCAACCCTAACCCTATCCCTAACCCTAACCAAACCCGAACTCTAACCCTAACCCATACCCTAACACTAACCCTAACCCTAACCCTAACCCAAATCTAACCCTAACCCTAACCCAAACCCTAAACCGAACCCGAACCCTAACCCGAACCCTAACCCAAACCCTAACCCGAAACCTAACCCGAACCCCAAGCCTAACACTAACCCTAACCCTAACCCGAACCCTAACCCAATCCCGAACCCTAACCCTAACCCTAACCCGAACCCTAAACCTAACCCTAAACATAACGTAACCCTAAACCTAACCCTAACCCGAATCCTAACCCTAACCCTAACCCAAACCCTAACCCTAAACCCTAAACCGAACCCTCACCCTAACCCTAACCATAACCCTAACCCAAACCCTAACCCTGACCCGAACCCGAACCCTAACCCGAACCCTAACCCTAACCCAGACCCTAACCCTATCCCTAACCCGAAACCTACCCGAACCCGAATCCGAACCCTAACCGTATCCCTAACCTAACCCTAACCCTAACTCTAAACCTAACCCAAACCCTAACACTTACCCGAACCCGAACCCTAACCCTAACCCGAACCCTAATAGGAACCCCAACCCGTACCCCAATCCTAAACCTAAACCGAACCCTAACCCTAACCCGAAACCTAACACTAACTCGAACCCTAACCCTAACCCTAACCCGACCCTAATCCCAATCTGAACCCGAACCCTAACCCGAAACCTAACACTAACTCGAACCCTAACCCTAACCCTAACCATAACCCGACCCTAATCCCAATCCGAACCCGAACCCTAACCTGAACCCTAAGCCTAATCTGAACACTAACACTAAACCGAAACCTAACCCTAAACCTAACCCTAATCCTAACCCGAACCTTAACCCAAACGCGAACCCTAACCCGAACCCTAACCGTAACCCTATACCTAACCCGAACCAGATCCCTATCCCTAACTCGAACCCTAACCATAACCCTAACACTAACCCTACCCTTAAACCTAACCCTAACCCGAACCCGAACCATAACCCTAACCCGAACCCTAATCCTAACACTCACCCTAACGATAACCCGAACCTTACCCGAAAGCTAACCTGAACTCTAACCCTAACCCTAACCCGAAACCTAACCCGAACCCGAACCCTAAACCTAACCCGAACCCTAACCGTAACCCGAACCCTAACCCTAATCCGAACCCTAACCCTATACCTAAACCTAACCCAAACCCTAACCCTAACCCGAACCCTAAAGCAAACCGAACCCTAACCCTAACACTAACCCTAACCCTATCCCGAACCCTAACCCTAACACTAACCCGAACATGAACCCTAACCCTAACCCGAAGCCTAATACTAACCCTATTCCTAACCCTAACCCGAACCCTAACCCTAACCCAAAGACTAACCCTAACTCGAACCCTAATCCTAACACCAACCCTAACCCGAACCCTAACCCAACCCTAACCCTAACCCTAACCCTAACTCTAAACCTAACTCCAACCCTAACCCTAAGCCCAAATACAATCCTAACCCCAATCCCATCCCTAACCCTTACCCTAACCCTAAGCCGAACCCAAACCTAACCCTAACCGTTACCCTAAACCTAATCCCAACCACAACCCCAACCCCAACCATAACCCTAAACTGAACCCTAACCCTAACCCTAACCCGAACCAGAACCCTAACCCCAACACTAACTCTAACCCGAACCCTAACCCGAACAACAATCCAAACCCTAACCCCAACCGTAATCTGAACCCTAACCCTCACCAGAACCCTAACCCGAAACCTAAACCGAATCCTAACCCTAACCCGAACCCTAATCATAAACCTAAGCCGAACCCTAACCTGAACCCTAACCCTAAACCGAAACATAACTCGAACCCAAACCGTAACCCTCACCCTAACCCTAACCCTCACCCTAACCCTAAACCGAAACCTAACCCTAACCTAAACCGAACCCTCAACCGAACCCTAACTCTAAAATGAACCCTAACCCTAACCCGAACCCTAATCCTAACCCTAACCCTAACCCGAACCCTAACCTGAAACCTAACCCGAAACCTAACCCGAACCCCAACCCGAACCCTAACCCAATGCTAAACCAAACCCGAATCCTAACCCTAAATATAACCCTAACACTAAGCCTTACCCTAACCCTAAACATAACTCTAAACTTAACCCCAACACCAACCCTAACCATAACTCCAGCCCCAACCCCAACCCCAATCCCAACCCTAACCCTAACCCTAAGCCAAACCCCAACCCTAACCCTAACCATAAACCTAACCCTAATCCCAACCACAACCCCAACCGCAAACCCAAACCTAACCCTAAACCGAACCCTAACCCTAACCCTAAACCAAACCCTAACCCTTAACCGAACTCAAACCCTAACCCCAACTCTAACCCTAACCCGAACCCGAACTCCAATCCGAACCCTAACCCCAACCCTAATCCGAACCCTAACCCGAACCCCAACACGATCCCTAACCCGAAACCTAACCCAAAACCTAATCCGAAACCGAACACGAACTCTAACCCGAACCCTAACCCGAACCCTAACCCGAACCCTAACCCGAACCCTAACCCGAACCCGAACCCTAACCCGAACCCGAACCCGAACCCTAACCCGAACCCGAACCCTAACCCGAACCCGAACCCTAACCCGAACCCTAACCCGAACCCTAACCCGAACCCTAACCCGAACCCGAACCCTAACCCGAACCCGAACCCTAACCCGAACCCTAACCCGAACCCTAACCCTAACCCTACCCGAACCCGAATCCTAACCCTAACCCCAACCCTAACCCGAACCCCACTCGAACCCTAACTCCAATCCTAACCCGAACCCTAAACCAAACCCAAAGCCTAACCCGAACCCTAACCCTAAACCTAACCCTAACCTTAACCCAAAATCTAACGCTAACCCTAACCCTAACTCTAACCCTAACACTAACCCTAACCCTAAACCCAAACCCAAACCTAACCGTATCCCCAACCCCAACACCAACCCCAAACCCAACCCTAACCATAACCCTTTACCCCAACCCCTACCCTAAATCTAACCGTAACCCTAACCCCAAACCCAACCCCAACTCCAACCCTAACCTGAACCCAAACCATAAATCCAACCCTAACCCGAACCCGAACCCCAACCCGAACACTGACCCCAACCCTAACCCGAACCCTAACCCTTACCCGAAACCTAACCCTAACTGAACCCGAACACTAACCTGAAGCCGAACCCTATCCCGAACCCTAACCCTAATCCGAACCCTAACCCGAATCCTAAACTGAAACCTAACCCTAACCCGAACTCTAACCCTAACCCGAACCCTAACCCCAACCCTCACCCTAAACCTAACCCGAACCCTAACCCTAACCACAACCTGAATCCTAAACCTAACGCGAACCCTAACCGTAACTCTAAACCTAACCCTATCCCGAACCCTAACACTAACCCTAACCAGAACCCTAACACGAAACCGACACGAACCCCTAACCCTAACCATAACCATAACCCTAACCCAAACCATAACACTAACCCTAAACCTAAACGTAACCCCTAACCATAACCCAAACCCTAATCTTAACCCTAACCCGAACCCTAACCCTCACCCGAAACCTAACCCTAACCATAAACCTAACCCTAACACCAACCCCAACCGTAAACCTAACCCCACCACAACCCCAACACCAATCCCATTCCTAACCCTAACCCTAACCATAAGCCAAACCCCAACCCTAACCCTAACCCTAACTCTAATCCCACCAAAACCCCAACCCCACCCCTAACTCTAAACCAAACCCTAACCCTAACCCTAAACCGAACCCTAAACCTAACCCGAACCCTAACCCCAAATCTAAACTTAAACCGTACCGGATCCTGAAACTCAATCCGAACCCTAACCCCAACCCTAATCCGAACCCAAACCTGAACCCAAACTCGAACCCGACCCCTAAACCTAACCCGAACCTTAATCCAAACCCTAACACTAACCCGATACCTAACCCTACACCTAGCCCGAACCCAAACCCTAACCCGAACCCGAACCCTAACACTAAACCTAACCTTAACCCGAACCCTACCCTGAACCCTAAGCCTAAGCCTAACCCGAAATCTAACCTGAACCCGAACCAGAACCCGACATTAACCCTAACCCTAACCATAAACCTAAACCGAACTCTAACCCTTACCCTAACCCCAAACCCAACCCTAACACTTTCCCCAAGCCCAACCCCAAACCCAACCCCAACGCCAAACCTAAGCCTAACCATAACCCTAACCCTAAACCTAACTCTAACCTTAACCCGAACCCTAACCCTAAACCAAACCCTAAACCTAACCCTAACACGAACACTAACCCTCACCCTAACCTTAACCTGAACCTTAACCCTAACCCGAACCCGAACACTCACACGAACCCTAACCCGAACCCTAAGCAGAACCCTAAACCGAACCATAACCCTAACGCGAAACCTAACCCTAACCCTAAACCTAATCCTAACCCGAACCCTAAACCTAACTCTAATCTAACCCAAACCCGAGCCCTAACCCTAAACCGAACCCTAACTTTAACCCTAACCCTAAGACTAACTCGAAACCTAACCCTAACCCTAACCTGAACCCTAACCCTAACCCGAACCCTAACCTATCTCTCTCCCTAACACTAACCCCTAACCCTAAACCTAACCCTAACCATAACCCTAACCCTAACCCCAAAACCAAACCTAACCCTAACCCCAACCCCAACCCGAACCCGAACCCTAACCCTAAACCTAACGCGAACCATAAACCTTACCCTAACCCTAACCCCAACCACAATCCCAACCCCAACCCGAAGCCTAACCCTAAACTGAACACTAACCTTAACCCTAAAACAAACCCTAACCCTAACCCGAACCATATCCCGAACCTGAAACCGATTCCGAACCCTAACGTGAACCCTAACCCGAACACTAACCCTAACCCTAACACTAATCCTAACCCTAACCATAACCTGAAACCTAACACTAACCCAAACCCGAACCCTAACCCGAACCCTAACCCAAACCCTAACCCTAAACTCTCACCCGATCCCTAATCCTAACCCTAACCCGAAGTCTAACCCTAACCCAAACCCTAACCCTAACCTGAATACTAAACCCTAAACCTAACACTAACCCTAACCCTAACCCAAACCCTAACCTAACCCTAAACCTAAACCTAAACCCAAACCCAAACCCAACCCTAACCTGAACCCCAACGCAAACCCCAACACCAACCCCAACCCTAACCCTAAGCCAAATGCCAACCCTAACCCTAACGCTAACCCTAACCCTAACCCCAACCACAACCCCAACCCTAACCCTAAACCGAACCCTAACCCTAACCCAAACCCTAACCTGAACCCTAACCTGAAACCTAAATCTAACCTTAACCCTAACCCTAAACCGAACCCTAATCCTAACATGCACCCTAACCCTAAACCTAACCCTAACCCTAACCCGAACACTAAACCAAACCCTCACCCTAACCATAACCCGAACCCTAACCCGAACCAGAAACCTAACCCAACCGTAAACCTAAACCGAACCCTAACCCTAACCCGAAGCCTAAACCCAAGCCTAACCAAAACCGAACCCGAACCCGAACAACAAACCGAAACCTAATCCCAACCCTAGCCCTAACCCTATCCCAAATCCTAACCCGAAACCTAACCCTATCCTAACCCTAACCCTAACCCGAACCCTGACCTTAACCCTAACCCTAAACAAACCCGAACACTAACCCGAACCCAATCCCAAACCCCTAATCCTAACCCTAAACCTAACCCGAACCCAAAACCTAACCCTAACCTTGACCCTAACCCAAAACCGAATCCTAACTCTAACCCTATCCCTAACCCTAAACCTAACCCTAACCGTAACCCTAACCCAAACCCTAATCTCTGACCTGATCCCTAATCCTAACCATAACCATAACCCTAACCATAACCTTAACCATATCCCTAACCCGAACCCTAACCCTCACCCTAAATCTAACCCTAACCCGAACTCTAACCCTACCCAAACCCTAACCCTAACCTGAATACTAACCCCTAAACCTAACCCTAACCCTAAACCTAACCCAAACATTAACCCAAACCCTAACCCTAACTATAACCCTAACCCCAAACCCAACCCTAACCTGAACCCCAACCCAAACCCCAACACCAACCCCAACCCTAACCCCAACCCCAACCCTAAGCTAAACGCCAACCCTAACCTTAACGCTAACCCTAACCCTAACCCCAAACACAACCCCAACACCAACCCCAACCCTAACCCTAAACCGAACCCTAACCCTAACCCTAAACCAAACCCTAACCCTAACCCAAACCCTAACCCTAACCCGAATTCGAACCCTAACCCGAACCCTAACCCAAACCCTAAATCTAACCCTAACCCCAAACCGAACCCGAACCCTAATCCTAACACGCACCCTAACCCTAAGCCTAACCCTAACCTGAACACTAAACCGAACCCTCACCCTAACCCTAACCCTATCCTGAATCCTAACCCGAAACCTAACCCTACCCTAACCCTAACCCGAACCCTGACCTTAACCCTAACCCTAACCAAACCCGAACACTAACCCGAAACCAATCCCAAACCCCTAATCCTAACCCTAAACCTAACCCGAAACCAAAACCTAACCCTAACCCTAACCTTGACCCTAACCCGAAACCAAATCCTAACTCTAACCCTATCCCTAACTCTAACCCTAACCGTAACCCTAACCCAAACCCTAACCCTAAACTCTGACCCGATCCCTAATCCTAACCCTAACCATAACCCTAACCCGAACCCTAACCCTCACCCTAAATCTAACCCTAACCCGAACTCTAACCCTAACCCAAACCCTAACCTGAATACTAACCCCTAAACCTAACCCTAACCCTAAACCTAACCCTAACATTAACCCAAACCCTAACCCTAACTATAACCCTAACCCTAACCCCAAACCCAACCCTAACCTGAACCCCAACCCAAACCCCAACACCAACCCCAAACCTAACCCCAACCCTAACCCTAAGCTAAACGCCAACCCTAACCCTAACGCTAATCCTAACCCTAACCCCAAACACAACCCCAACACCAACCCCAACCCTAAACCGAACCCTAACCCTAACCGTAACCCTAAACCAAACCCTAAACCTAACCCAAACCCTAATCCTAACCCGAAACCGAATCCAAACCCTAACCCGAACCCTAACCCGAACCCTAAATCTAACCCTAACCCCCACCCGAACCCGAACCCTAATCCAAACACGCACCCTAACCCTAAACCTAACCCTAACCTGAACACTAAACCGAACCCTCACCCTAAACATAACCAGAACCCTAACCCGAACCCGAAACCTAACCCGACCCTAACCCTAACCCGAACCTTAACCCTAACCCTAACCCTAACAAGACCCTAACCCCAACACCAACAATAACCCCAACGCCAAACATAACCCTAAACCAAATCCTAACCCTAGCCCTAAACCTAACCCTAACCCAAACCCCAACCCCAACCCTAAACTGAACCCTAACCCTAACCCACACCCTAACCCTAAACCGAAGCCTAAACCCAAGCCTAACCCTAACCCGAACCAGAAAAACAAACCGAACCCTACCCCAAACCTAGCCCTTACTCGAACCCTACCCCTATCCCGAATCCTAACCTGAAACCTAACCCTACCCTAACCCTAACCTTAACCCTAACCCGAACCATGACCTTAACCCTAACCCTAACCAAACCCGAACCCTAACCCAAACCCGAACCCCTAATCCTAACCCTAAACCTAACCCGAACCCAAAACCTAACCCTAACCCTAACCTTGACCCTAACCCGAACCCGAATCCTAACTCTAACTCTAACCCTATCCCTAAGACTAACCCTAACCCTAACCCGAACACTAACCCGACCCTAACCCTAACCCTAACCATAACCCGAATCCTAAACCTAATCATAACCCGAAACCTAACCCTAACCAGAACCCTATCCCTAACCCTAACCCTAACCCGAAGCCTAAACCCAAGCCTAACCCTAACCCTAACCTGAACCCGAACCCTAACCCGAACACTAACCCTAACCTAACCCTAACCCTAACACGAACCCTAACCCTAACCGTAAACCTAACCCGAACCCTAACCCTAACCTGAACCCTAACCCTAACACGAACCCTAACCCTAACCCTAATCCTATCCCGAATCCTAACCCGAACCCTAACCCGTACCCTACCCCGCACCTTAACCCTAACCCTAACCTGAACCCTAACCTGAAACCGAACCCTAACCAGAACCCTAACCCTTATCCGAACCCTAAACCCACCCCAACCCCAAGCCTAAACCTAACGTGTACCCTAACCCTAACCCTAACCCGAAACTTAACCGTATCCTAACCATAACCCTAGCCCTAACCCTAAACCCAAACCTATCCCTATCCCCAACCCCAACACAAACCCCAACCCTACACCTAACCCCAACACCAACTCTAACCCTAACCCGAACCCTAACCCTAAACGAAACCCTAACTTTAACCCTAACCCAAAACCTTACCCTAACCGTCCCTAACCCTAACCCTAACCCGAACCCTAACCCGAACCCAAACCCAGCCCCAACTTGAACCCCAACCCCAAGACTAACCCTAAACCGAACCCGAACCCCGACCCGAACCCTAACCCCAACCCTGACCCGAACCCGATCCCTAACCCTAACCCGAACCATAAACGGAACCCTAACCCGACCCTAACCCTAACGTGAATCCTAACCCTAACCCTAACCCTAACCCTAACACTAACCCTAACCATAACCCTAACCCTAAGCTCAACCCCAACCATAACCCTAATCCCAACCCCAACCCCAACCCTAACGCTAACCCGAACCCGAAACCTAACTCTAACCCTAACTGTAACCCGAACACTAACCCGAACCCTAACTCTAACCCTAACCTGAACCGTAACCCTAACCCGAACCCGAACCCTAAACCAAACCCTAACCATAACCCTCACACTAACCCTAACGCTAACCCGAACCCTAACCATAACCCGAACCCCAACCCTAACCCTAAACTGAACCCTAAGCCTAACCCTAACCCTAACCCGAACCGTGACCCAAACTCTAACGCTTACCCTCACCCTAAACCTAACCCGAACCTGCACCCTTACCCTCACCCTATCCCTAACCTGAAACCTAACCCTAACCCTAACCTGAACCCTAACCCTAACCCTAACTCTAAACCAAACACGAACCCTAAACTTAACCCGAACCCTAACCCTAACCATAACACGTACCCTAACCCTAACCCGAACCCTAAACCTAACCCTAACCCGAACCCTAACAGGAACCGTAACCCTAAACCGAACCCTAACCCGAACCCTAACCAAACCCGAACCCTAACAGAACCCTAAACCTAACCCTAACCCGAACACTAACCCTAATCCTAACCCTAACCCGAACCGTTACCCAATCTCTAACCCTAATCCTCACACTAACCCTAAACCTAACCTGAACCTGAACCCTAACCCAAAACCTAACCCTAAACCGAACACTAACCTGAACCCGAGCCCTAACCCGAACCCTAACCCAAACCCGAACCCCCACCTAACCCTAACCTAAACCCTAACGCTATCTGGATCCTACCCCTAACCCTAACCCTAACCCTAAACCGAGCCCTAATCCGAACCCTAACCCTAACCCTAACCCAATTCCGAAAAGAAAACCTAACCCAAACCCTAACCTGAACCCGAACCCTACCAAAACCCTAACCCGAACCCTATCCCTAACCCGAACCCTAAACCTAACCTGAACCCTAACCCTAACCCTAACCCTAACCCTAACCCTAAACCGAACCATAACCCTAACCCTAACCCGAACCTGACCCCGAACCCCAACCGAAACCTAACCCCATCCCTAACTCGAATCCTAACCCTAAACCGAACCCTAAACCTAACACTAACCCTAACCCCAAACCCAACCCGAAACCTATCCCCAACCCCAACCCAAACCTAATCCTAATCCTAACCCAACCCTAGCTCTAACCCTAACCGTAACCTGAACCCTAACCCGAACACGAACCCTAACACGAACCCTAAACCTAATCCGAACCGGACACTAGCCCTAACCCTAACCCTAAACTTAACCATAACCTGAACCCTAAACCTAACCCGAACCTGAACACTAACCCGAACCCGAACCCTAACCCGAAACCTAACCCTAAACCGGACCTGAACCCGAACCCGAACCCTAACCTTAACCCTAACGTGAACCCGAAACATAACCCGAAATCAAAATGTAACCCGAAACCTAACCCTGACCCTAAACCTAATAGGAACCCGAACCCGAACTCTAACCCTAACCCTAAACCTAACCCTAACCCGAACAATAAACCTAACCCTAACCCTAACCCTAATGCGAACCCTAACCCTCACCCTAACCCTAAACCGAACCCTAACCCTAAACCGAACCCTAACACTAACCCGAAATCTAACCCTAACCCTAACTCTAAACCTAACCCAAACCCTAACTCGAACCCTAACCCTAACCCCAAACCCAACCCTAACCATATCCCCAACCCTAACCCCGACCCCAACCCCAAACCTAACCCTAACACCAACCCCAACCCTAACTCTAACACTAACCCTAACCCGAACCTTATCCCGAACCCTAAACTTAACCCTAACCCTAACCCGAAACTCAACCTTAACTCTATCCCCAACCCCAACCCCAACCCATAGCTAACCCTACACTAACCCCAACCCCAACACTAACCCGAAACCTAACCCTATCCCGAACCCTAAACCTAACCCGAACACTAACCCGAACCGTAACCCGAACCCTAATCCTAACCCTAACCCTAAAACTAACCCTAACCAAACCCTAATCCTAACCCTAAACCTAATCCAAACCCTAACCCTAAAACTAACCCTAACCCTAACCCGAACCCTAAACCTAACCCTAACCCGAACACTAACCCTAACCCTAACCAGAATCCTAAACCTAACCTGAACCCGAAACCGAACACTAACCCGAACCTGTACCTGAACCCTTACCCGAACGCTAACCGTAAACCGAACCCGAACCCTAACCTGAAACCGAACCCGAATACCAACCGTAACCCTAACCCGAACCCTATCCCTAACCCAAACCCTAATCCTAAATGAACCCTAACCCTAATCCTAATCCTAACCCAAACGCTAAACCGAACACTAACCCGAACCCTAACCCGAATCCTAACCCGAACCCTAACCCGAGCCTAACCCTAAACCAAATCCAAACCATAAACCCGAACCCAAACCCTAAATCGAAACCTAACCCTAAACGGAAAATTAACCCTAACCCTAACCTGAACCCTAACCCAACCCCAAACCCAAACCCTAACCCGAACGCTAACCCGAACCCTAACCCGTAACCTAACCCTAACCAGTACCCTAACCCTAACCCGTATCCTAACCCTAATCCTAAACCTAACCCTAACCTGTACCCTAACCCTAAACCTAACCCTAACCAGTACCCTAACCCTAACCCGTACCCTAACGCTAACCCTAACCCTAATCCGGACCCTAACCCTAACACTAACCCTAACCAGTACCCTGACCCTAACCCTAACCCTAACCGTAACTCGTACCCTAA
Organism: Vulpes ferrilata; assembly: GCA_024500485.1. Lineage (NCBI taxonomy): Eukaryota > Metazoa > Chordata > Mammalia > Carnivora > Canidae > Vulpes > Vulpes ferrilata. The sequence goes on from JAJBZS010000127.1 coordinate 38,812, forward strand.
CGCTAACCCGTAACCTAACCCTAACCAGTACCGTAACCCGTACCCTAACCCTAACCCATAACCAACCCTAACCCTAACCCTAACCCGTACACTAACCCTAACCCTACGCGTAACCTGTACCCTAACCCTTACCCTAACCCTAACCCATATACTAACCCGTACCATAATCCTAACCCTAACCCGTACCCTAACCCTAACACTAACCCATACCCTAACCCTAACCTTAAACCTAATCCATACCCTAAACCTAACCCGTACCCTAACTCGTACCCTAACCCTAACCAGTACCCTAACACGTAACCTAACCCTAACACTACCCTAACCCATACCCTAACCCGTACACTAACCCTTACCCTAATCCTAACCCGTACACGTACCCTAACCCGTACACGTACCGTAACCCTAACCAGTACCCAAACCCTAACCCGTACCCTAACCAGTACCCTAACCCGTACCCTAACCCACACCCTAACCCGTACCCTACCCCTAACCCGTACCCTACCCCTAACCCTAACTCTAAACCTAACCCGTACCCTTACCCTAAACCTAACCCTAACCCGTACCCGTACCCTAACCATAACCCTAACCCGTACCCTAAACCTAAATCTAACCCTAACTAGTACCCTAACCCTAACCGTACCCCAAACCCGTACTCTACCCCATACCCTAACCCTAACCAGTAACCTAACCCTAACCCTAACCCGTACCCTAACCCATACCCTAACCATCACCCTAACCCTAACCCGTACCCTAACCATAAACCTAAACCTAAACCGTACCCTAACCTGTATCCTAACCCGAAACATAACAGTACCCGAACCCTAACCCTACCCATACCCTAACCCGTACCCTCAACCGTACCCTAACCCTAACCCTAACCCTAAACTTAACCCTAAACCATAAACCAACCCTAAACCTAACCCGAACACGTACCCTAACTTGTACCCTAATCCTAACCCTAACCTGTAACCTAACCCGTAACCTAACCCTAAACCTAACCCTATCCAGTACCCTAATCCCAACCCTAATCCGTATCCTAAACCTAAACCTAACCCGTATACTAAACCTAACCCTAACCCTATCCAGTACCCTAATCCTAACCCTAACCCTAATCCGTACCCTAAACCTAAACCTAACCCGTATACTAAACCTAACCCTAACCGTTCCCTACCCTGACCCTAACCCGTACCCTAACCCTAACCCTAACACGTACCCTCACCCTAACACTAACCCTAAACCGTACCCTAACCTTAACCCTAAATTTAACCCTTTCCCTGACACTAACCCTAAAACCTAACCTGTACCCTAACCAGTACCCTAACCCGACCTTAACCCGTACCGTAACCCTCACCATAAACCTAACCATAACCCTAACCCATACCCTGATCCTAAGCCTAACCCTAAAACTAACCAGTACCCTAACCCTAACCCGTACCCTAACCCGTACCCTATACCTAACCCTAACCCGTACCCTACCCCTAACCCTAAATCGAACCCTAACCGGTACCCTAACCCTAAACCTAATCCTAACCAGTACCCTAACCCTAACCCATACCCTAAACCTAACCCTAACCCGTACCCTAACACTAACCCTAAACCTAACCCGTACCCTAACTCTATCCGTAACCCTTACCAGTACCCTAACCCTAACCCGTACACGAACCCGTACACTAACCCTAACCCTAACCGTAACCCGCACCCTAACCCTAACCCTAACCGGTACCCTAACTCTAAACCTAACCCATAACCTAACCTTAAACCTAACCCTAACACTAATCTTAACCCGTACTCTAACCCTCACCCTAACCCTAACCTGAACAATAACCCGTACCCTAACCCTAACACAAGCCTAAACCGTACCCTAACCCTAACCCTTACCCTAAACCTAAGCCTAACCCTAACCCGTACCCTAACCCTAACAGTACCCTAACCCTAACCCTAACCCCTAACCCCTAACCCCTAACCCTAACCCTATCCCTATCCCTAACCCTAACCCTATCCCTAACCCTAACCCTAACCCTAACCCACAACCTAACGCTAACACTAACCCTAAACCTAATCCTAACCTTAAGACGTACCCTAAACCTAACCCTAAACTTTGCCCTAATCCTTACCATAACCGTAAACAGTACCCTAAACCTAACCCTAACGCTAACCCTAACCCGTACCCTAACCCTAACCCTAACCCAGACCCTAACCCATACCCTAACACAAAACCTAACCCTAACCCTAACCCGTACCCTAACTTAAACCTTAACCAGTACCCTAATCCTAACCATAACCCTAACCCGTAACCTAACCTTAACCCTCACCCTAACCCGTACAAGTACCCTAACCCGTACCCTAACCCGTACCCTCACCCGTACCCTGACCCTAACCCTATGCCTAACCCGTACCCTAACCCTTACCCTAACACTAACCAGTATCCGAACCCTAACCCTAACTCTAACCCGTACCCTAACCCTAACCCGTAATCTAACCCTAACCCGTACGCTAACCGTAACTCTAACCCTACCCTAACCCAAACCCTAACCTTAACCTTAACACTAACCCATACCCTAAACCTATCCCTAACCCTAACCCTAACGTGTACCCTAACCCTAACCCGTACCCTAACCCGTAACCTAACCCTAACACTAAACTTAACCGGTACCGTAACCCTAAACCTAAACCTAACCCGTACCCTAATCCTAACTCTATCCCCAACCCTAAACCTAACCCGTAGCCTAACCCTACCCCAAACCGTACCCTAAACCTAACCCTAACCTTAACCCATACCCGAACTCATACCCTAACACTAAACCTAACCTGTACCCTAACCCGTAACCTAACCCTAACCAGTAACCTAACCCTAATCCTAACTGTACCCATACTCTAACCTTAACCCTAACCATTAACCCCTAACCCTAACCCGTACCCTAACCATAACCCTATCCTTAACCCTAACCCGTACCCTAACCCTATCCCTAATCCATACCCTAACCCTAACCGTAAACCTCACCCATTCCCTAAACCTAGCCCGTACCCTAACTTGTACCCTAACCCTAAACCTAACCCTAACTCGTACCCTAACCCTAACCCTAACCCGTACCCTAACCCTACGCCGTACACTAACCTTAACCCTAAACCTAACCCTACGCCTAACCCTAACCTGTACCCTAACCCTAACCCGTACCCAAACCCTAACCTGTACCCTAACCCTAACCCGTACCCTAACCCTACCCCGTACACTAACCCTAACCCGAACCCTTCCATAACTCTAATCCTAAACCCTAACCGTACCCTAACCAGTACTCTAAACCGTACCCTAACCCTAACCCGTACCCTAATAATAACCCTAAACCGTACCCTAACCCTAACACTAACCTGTACCCTAACACTAACCTAACCTGTACCCTAACCCATAACCTAACCCTAACCCTAACCAGTACCCTAACCCTAAACCTAACCGTACCCATACTCTAACCTGAACCCTAACCCTAACCATTAACCCCTAACCCTAACCCCTACCCTATTCTTAACCCTAACCCGTACCCTAACCCTATCCCTAATCCATACCCTAACCCTAACCATAAACCTCACCCATTCCCTAAACCTAGCCCGTACCCTAACCCTAAACCTAACCCTAACTCGTACCCTAACCCTAACCCGTACCCTAGCTCGTACCCTAACCCTAACCTGAAGCCTAACCCGTAACCTAATCCTAACCCGTACCCTAACCCTAACCCGTACCCTAAACCTAACCCTACCCCGTACCCTAACCGTAACACTAATCCTAACAGTACCCTAACCCATACCCTAACCCTTTCCCGAACCCTAACCATAAACCCTCACCAGTACCCTAACCAGTACCCTAACCCATACCCTAACGCGTATCCTAGCCCGTACAATTTCCCTAACCCTAACACTAACCCGTATCCTAATCCTAAGCCTAACCAGTACCCTAACCCGTACCCTAACCAGTAACCTAACCCGTACAGTATACCTAACCCTAATCCGTACCCTAACTTTAACCCTAACCCGTACCCTAACCCTAAACCATACTCCTAATCCGTAACTTAACCCTAACCCTAACCGGTACCCTAACCGGTATCCTAACCCGTACCCTAAACCTTACCCTAATGCTAACCCTAACCCGTATCCTAACCCTAACCCTGACACGTACCCTAACCCTAACCCTAGCCCTAGCCAGTACTCTACCCCAACCTGTACATTAACCCTAACCCTAACCCTACCCCTTTCCCTAACTCTAACCCTAAACCCTAACACGTACCCTAACCAGTACCCTAACCCGTACCATAACCCTAACCCTAAAACTTACCCTAATCCTAACCCTAAACCTAACCTTAAACTAACCCGTACCCTAAAACTAACCCGTACCCTAAACCGTCCCCTAACCCGTACCCTATACCTAACCCTAACCCGTACCCTACCCCTAACCCTTACCCAAACCTTAACCCGTACCCTAACCCTAACCCGTAACCTAACCCTTACCCTAACGCTAACCCTAACCCTTACCCATACCCTAACCCTAACCTTAACCCTAACCCTAGCCCTAGCCAGTACCCTACCCCTAACCCGTACCCTAACCCTTTCCCTAACCCTAACCGTAAAACCTAACCCGTACCCTAACCAGGACCCTAACCCGTATCCTAACCCGTACACTAAACCTAACCCGTATCTTAACCCGTAGCCTAAACCTAACCCTAACCCGTACCCTAACCCTAACCTGTACCCTAAACTGTACCCTAAACCTAACCCTAACACTAACCCGTACCATAACCCTAACCCGTACCCTAACCCTAACCCAAACTCTAACCTGTACCTTAACTTGTACCAACCCTAACCTGTACCCTAACCCGTACCCTAAACCTAAACTGTAACCTAACCCTAACCCGTACCCTAACACGTACCCTAACCCTAACCAGTACCCAAACCCTAAACCTAACTCGTACCCTACCCGTACCCTAACCCGTACCATATACCTAACCCTAACCCGTACCCTACCCCTAACACTAACTCTAACCCTAACTCGTACCCTAACCCTAAACCTAACCCGTACCCTAACCCTAACCTTAAAACTAACGCGTACCCTCACCCTAACTCTAAGCCGTACCCTAACCCTAACTCGTACCCTAACCCTAACCCGTCCCCTAACCCGTCCCCAGCCCTAACCCATAACCTAACACTAACCCTAACCCATACACTCACCCTAACCCTAACCCGTACCCTAACCCTAACCCGTACCCTAACCCTAAGCAGTACCAGAACCCTAACCCTAACCTTAACCCGTAACCTAACCCTAACCCTAACCCATACACTCACCCTAACCCTAACCTGTACCCTAACCCTAACCCTTACTCTAATCCTAACCCGTACCCTAACCCTAACCCTAAACAGTACCAGAACCCTAGCCCTAACCCTAACCCTAACCCGTACCCTAACCCTAACCTTCACCCTAACCCTAACCCGTACCCTAACCCTAACCCGTACCCTAAACCTAACCCTAACCCGTACCCTAACCCCTACCCTAAACCTAACACAAACCCAAACCCATACCCTAACCGTAACCCTAACCCATACCTGACCCCTAACCCTAACCTTAACCCTAAACCTTACCCTAAACCTAACTATAACCCTAACCCTAACCCCTACCCTAACCCTAAACCTAACCTGTACCCTAACCCTAACCCGTACCCTAACCCGTAACCTTACCCTAACCCTAAACCGTACTCTAACCCTAACCCTAACCCGTACCCTAACCCTATTGCTAACCCATACCCTAACCCTAACCCTAATCCGTACCCTAACCCAAACACTAACCATAACCCTTACCCGTACCCTAACCCTAACCTTAACCCGTACCCTAAACCTAACCCAAACCCTAACCCGTACCCTAAACCTAACCCTAACCCGTACCCTAACCCTAAACCAAACCAGCACCCTAACCCTAACCATACCCTAACCATAACCCGTAACCTAACCCTAACCCTATCCCGTACCCTAACTCTAAACCTAACCCATACCCTAACCCTAACCGTAACCAGTACCCTAAAACTAAACCTAACCCTAAACCGTACCCTAACCCGTACCCTAACCCTAAAGCGTGCCCTCACCTAAACTCTAAGCCGTACCCTAACCCTAACTCGTACCCTAACCCTAACCCGTACCCTAACCCGTAACCTAACACTAACCCTAATCCATACACTCACCCTAACCCTAACCCGTACCCTAACCCTAACCTGTACCCTAACCCTAAACAGTACCAGAACCCTAACCCTAACCTTAACCCGTACCCTAACCCTTACCTTCACCCTAACCCTAACCCATACCCTAACCCATACCCTAAACCTAACCCTAACCATAACCCTATTGCTAACCCGACCCTAAACCTAAACCTAACACTAACCCAAACCCGTACCCTAACTGTAACCCTAACCCGTAACTTACCCCTAACCCTAACCCTAACCCTAAACCTTACCCTGAAACTAACCCTAACCCTAACCCCTACCCTAACCCTAACCTGTACCCTAACCCTAAACCTAACCCGTACCCTAACCCTAACCCATATCCTAACCCTAACCCGTAACCCAACCCTAACCCGTACCCTAACCTTAACCCTTACTCTAACTCTAACCCTAAAGTTTATCCTAACCCTAACCCTTACCCTACCCCTAACCGTAACTCTAACCCTAACCCGTACCCTAACCCTAACCCTAAAGCGTGCCCTCACCTAAACTCTAAGCCGTACCCTAACCCTAACTCGTACCCTAACCCGTACCCTAACCCGTAACCTAACACTAACCCTAACCCATACACTCACCCTAACCCTAACCCGTACCCTAACCCTAACCTGTACCCTAACCCTAACCCGTACCCTAACCCTAAACAGTACCAGAACCCTAACCCTAACCTTAACCCGTACCCTAACCCTTACCTTCACCCTAACCCTAACCCATACCCTAACCCGTACCCTAAACCTAACCCTAACCATAACCCTATTGCTAACCCGACCCTAAACCTAAACCTAACACTAACCCAAACCCGTACCCTAACCCGTACCCTAACTGTAACCCTAACCCGTAACTTACCCCTAACCCTAACCCTAACCCTAAACCTTACCCTGAAACTAACCCTAACCCCTACCCTAACCCTAACCTGTACCCTAACCCTAAACCTAACCCGTACCCTAACCCTAACCCGTATCCTAACCCTAACCCATAACCCAACCCTAACCCGTACCCTAACCCTAACCCTTACTCTAACTCTAACCCTAAAGTTTATCCTAACCCTAACCCTTACCCTACCCCTAACCGTAACTCTAACCCTAACCCGTACCCTAACCCTAAACCTAACCCGTACCCTAACCCTAACCCTAACACGTACCCTACCCCTAACACTAACTGTAAACCTAACGCGTACCCTAACTCTAAACCTAACTCTAACCCTAAACAGTACCCTAACCCTAACCCTAACCCTAACCCTAACTCTAACCCTAAACAGTACCCTAACCCTAACCCTAACCCTATCCCTGACCCTAAACCTAATCCTAACTCTAACCCTAAACAGTACCCTAACCCTATCCCTGACCCTTAACCTAACCCTAACCCGTACCCTAACCCTAAACCTAACCCTAACCAGTACCCTAAACCTAACCCTAAACCTAACCCTAACCCATACCCTAAACCTAATCCTAACCCGTACCCTAACCCATACCCTAACCCTATACTGTAACTTAACCCTAACACTAACCCTAACCCAAATCCGTACCCTAACCGGTACCCTAACCCGTAAACTAACGCTAACCCTAACCCTAACCAGTAACCTAATCCTAACCCTAAACTGTACCCTAACCCTAACCCTAAACCTATCCCTGACCCTAAACCTAACCCTAACCCATACCCTCACCCAAACCCTAACCCGTACCCTCATACCGTAACCCTAACCCTAATCCGTACCCTAACCCTGACCCTAACCCGTACCCTAACCCTATCCCTGACCCTAACCCTAACCTTAACCCTAGCCCGTACCCTAACCCGAACCCTAACCCTTACCCGTTCCCCAACTCATACCCTAAGCCTAACCTAATCCGTACCCAAACCCTAACTCTAACCCGTACCCTAAACCTAACCCTAACCTGTACCCTAAAACTAACCCTAACCCTACCAGTACCCTAACCCTAACCCGTACCCAAACCCTAACCCTAACCATAAACTGTACCTTAACCCTCACCCTAACCCATAACCTAACCAGGACCCTAACCCTAACCCTAAGCTTAACCCAAACCCGTACCATAACCCGTACCCTAACCCGTAACCTAACGCTAACCCTAACCCTAACCAGTAACCTAACCCTACCCTAAACCGTACCCTAACCCTAATCCTAACCCGTACACAAACCCTAACCCAAAGACAAAACCATACCCTAACCCTAAACCATACCCTAAACCTAACCCTAACCATAACCCGTACCCTAACCCGTACCCTAACCCGTACCCACACCCTAACTCTAAACCTAACCCTAACCAGTACCCTAACTCTAACAGTACCCGTACCCTAACCTTAACCCTATCCCCTAACCCTAACCCATACCCTCACCCTAACCCTAAACCGTAACCTTATCCTAACCCTAACCCTAACGTGTACCCTAACCCTAACCCGTACCCTACCCCTAACCCTAGCTGTAACCCTAACCCATACCCTAACTCTAAACCTAACCCGTACCCTAACCCTAACGCTAACCGTAACCCTAACTAGTACCCTAAACCTAACCCTAACCTGTACCCTTACCCTAACCCGTACCCTAACCCTAAACCTAATCCTAACCCTAACCAGTACCCTAACCCTAACCCTAAACCTAACCTTAATACATAAACTAAACCTAACCCTAATCCCAACCCGTACCCTAACCCTAATCCATAACTTAACCCTAACACTAACGCTAACCCAAATCCGTTCCGTAACCGTACCCTAACCTGTACCCTAATGCTACCCTAACCCTAACCCTAAACTCTAACCTAACCCTAACCCGTATCCTAACCCTAAAACTAAACTTAACCCATACACTAACCCTAACCCTAACCCGTACCCTAAACCTAACCCTAACCAGTACCCTAACCCTAACCCTAAACTAACCCTAACACAAAACCTAACCCTAATCCCAACCCGTACCCTAACTCTAACCCTTACTCTAACCCTACACAGTACCCTACCCCTAACCGTACCCTAACCCTAACCCTCAATCGTACCCTAAACCTAACCCTAACCCTAACCAGTACCCTAACCCTAACCCGTACCCAAAACCTAACCTTAACCCTAACCCTAACCAGTAACCTAGCCCTAACCCTAACCCATACCCTAACCCTAACCATAACCAGTACCCTAAGCCTAACCCTAATCCTAAACAGTACCCTAACCCTAACCCTAAACCGTACCCTAAACCTAACCCTAACCCATACCCTAACACTAAACCGCGGCCTAACCCTAACCCTAACCCTAAACCTAACCGTATCCTAACCCTAACCCTAACGCTAAACCTAACCCTAACCATAACCCATACCCTACCCTAACCCTAACCTGCGGCCTAACCCTAACCCTATCCCTAACTCTAACCCTTACCCGTACCCTAACCCTAACCCTAACCGTACGCCTAACCCGTACCCTAACCCATCCCCTAGCCCTAACACTAAACCTAACCCGTACCCTAACCCTAACCCGTACCCGAACCCTAACCATAACCCGTACCTTAACCCTAACCCTAACCCGTACCCTAACTCTAACCCTAAACCGTACCCTAACCCTAACCTGTACCCTAACTCGTACCCTAATCCTAACCCTAAACTGTACCCTTACCCGTAACCTAACCCTAACACTACCCCTAACCCATACCCTAACCCTAACCCGTACCCTAACCCTAAAGCGAACCCTAACCCTAAAACTAACCCTAACCCTAAAACGTACCCTAACCCTAACCCGTACCCTAACCAGTACCCTAAACCTAACCTGTACCCTAACGCTAACCCTAAACCTTTCCCTTTCCCTAACCCTAATCCTAAGCCCTGAGCAGCACCCTAACCAGTACCCTAACCTGTACCCTAACCCGTACTCTAACCTGTACCATAACCCTAACCCTAACCCGTACCCTACCCTAACTCTAACCCTAACTCGTACTCTAACCCTAACCCATAACCTAACTTTAACCCTAACCCGTACCCTAACCCTAACCCGTCACCTAAACCTAACCCTAACGCTAACCCGTACCCTAACCCTAAACCTAACCCGTACCCTAACCCTAAACATAACCCTAACCAGTACCCTAACCGTAACCTTAACCCTAACCCTTACCCTAACCCTAAACTTAATCCTAACCCTAAACATAATCCTAACCCTAAACCTAACCCCTAACCAGTACCCTAACCCTAACCCAAACCCTAACCTGTAACCTAAGCCTAAGCCTAAGCCTAACCCGTACCCTAACCCTAACTTGTACCCTAAACCGTACCCTAACGCTACCCTAACCCATACCCTAAATCTAAGCTAACCTTAACCCTAATGCTAACCCTAACGCTAACCCGTAACCTAACCCTAACCCGTACCCTAACCCTAACCCGTACACAAACCCTAACCCTAATGCTAATCCGTAACTTAACCCTAAACCGTACCCTAACCCTAGCCCTAAACATAACCCGTACCCTGACCCGTACACTAACCATAATCCTACCCGTACCCACACACTAACTCTAACCCTAACCAGTACCCTAACGCTAACCCTAACTGTACCCGTACCCTAACGCTAACCGTAACCCTAACCAGTACCCTAATCCTATCCCTAACCAAACCCCTAACCCCTAACCCTAACCTAAACCCTAACCCCAACCTAAACCCTAACCCTAACCCTCTAACCCTAACCCCTAACCCTCTAACCCTAACCCCTAACCCTCACCCTAACCCTAACCCTCTAACCCTCTAACCCTAACCCCTAACCCTCACCCTAACCCCTAACCCTAACCCGAACCCTAACCCTAACCTGAACCCGAACCCGTTCCCGAACCCTACCCCTAACCCCAAACCTAAACCCTAACCCTAACCCACTAACCCACTAACCCTAACTAACCCTAACCCTAACCCTAACCCCTAACACCTAACCCGAACCCTAACCCTAACCTGAACCCGTTCCCGAACCCTAACCCGAACCCTAACACCTAACCCCCTAACCCTAACCCGAACCCTAACCCAAACCCTAACCCTAACCCCCTGACCCCCTAACCCTAACCCCAACCCCTAACCCTAACTAGCCCTAACCCTAACTCCAACCCTAACCCCCTAACCCCCTAACCCTAACCCACTAACCCCTAACCCTAACCCCCTAACCCTAACCCTAAACCAAACCCTAACCCGAACCCCCAACCCCCTAACCCAAACCCTAACCCACTAACCCACTAACCCCAACCCTAACCCCTAACCCTAACCCCAACCCTAACTCCCTAACCCTAACCCCCTAATCCTAACCCCTAACCCGAACCCGAACCCTAACCGGAACCCTAACCAGAACCCTAACCCCCTAACCCTAACCCCTAACCCTAACCCGAACCCTAACCCCTAACCCTAACCCTTAACCCTAACCCACTAACCCCTAACCCCAACCCTAAACGCTAAACCCTAACCCTAAACCCTAACCCCCTAACCCTAACCCCCTAATCCTAACCCTAACCCCTAACCCTAACCCACTAACCCCTAACCCTAACCCTAACTAACCCTAACCCGAACCCTAACCCGTTCCCTAACCCGAACCCGTTCCCGAACCCTAACCCCCTAACCTTAACCCGAACCCCTAACCCTAACCCACTAACCCCTAACCCTAACCCCAACCCTAAACCCTAACCCCTAACCCTAACCCCTAACCCTAACCCTCTGACCCCCTAACCCTAACCTCCTAACCCTAACCCTATCCGCTAACCCTAACCCCAACCCTAACCCTAACCCACTAACCCCTAACCCTAACTAACCCTAACCCCTAACCCTAACCACTACGCTAGCCCCTAACCCTAACCCCAACCCTAACCCTTAACCCGAACCCTAACCCAAACCCTAACCCGTTCCCTAACCCTTACCCTAACCCGTTCCCGAACCCTAACCCTCACCCTACCCCTAACCCCCTAACCCTAACCCGTTCCCTAACCCGAACCCTAACCCCTAACCCTAACCCAAACCGAACCCTAACCCGAACCCTAACCCGAACCCCTAACACCTAACCCTAACCCCTAACCCCCTAACCCTAACCCCTAACCCTAACCCACTAAACCCTAACCCTAACCAACCCTAACCCTAACCCCTAAACCTAAACCCTAACCCCTAACCCTAACTCCTAACCCCAACCCCTAACCCTAACCCGAACCCTAATCCGATCCCTAACCCGAACCCTAACCCCAACCCGTAACTCCCTACCCCTAACCCCCTACCCCTAACCCACTAACCCACTAACCCCAACCCTAACCCTAACCCTAACAACCCTAACCCTAACCCCTAACCCTAACCCTCTAACCCTAACCCTAACCCCTAACCCCTAACCCTGACCCTAACCCCTAACCCTAACCCCTAACCAACCCTAACCCTAACCCCTAACCAACCCTAACCCTTGACCCTTGACCCTGACCCTTGACCCTTGACCCTAACCCACTGTGCTTTTTATGCTGTATTCTGTCAAATGCGTTTTCTGCGACTCTTGAGGGGATCGTCTCCTTTCTCTTTGTTTTTGTTTTTTTTTAAAGATTTTATTTATATATCCTTGAGAGACACCGAGAGACCAGAGAGAGAGAGGCAGAGACACAGGCAGAGGGAGAGAAGGCTCCGTGCAGGGAGTCCGATGTAGGACTCGATTCCGGGACTCCAGGATCACGCCCTGGGCCGAAGGCAGGCGCTGAAGCGCTGAGTGCCCCCGGGCCGCCCCATGTCCTTTCTCTGGTTAACGGGATGGATCGTGCTGACTGATCAGAGGGGCCGCGGGGGGTCAGGTGGGCAACGTGGATGAACAACAGGGAAAGCTACAAGCGTGTGGTTCTAAATAAAGAAATCCCAGAAATTTAGAAAGTACAGCCTGGCAATAGAGTCAGGACCATGGGGACAACTCGGTACGGGGACAGATGGTGACGCCGCTTCTCGCGGGGAGAGCTGAGTGAGGCACAGAATTGTCAAGTCGCCAGCTGTAGCCCTGAAACTACTGTCTCCTTGGGTGTCGACGGCACTTCAATAGATACCAAGGAAAAGGGGTTTCCGGTGGGAATCCCGGTGGGTCCGTGAAAGGCATTTACACGGTCGTGACGCACACGAAGGCGCCTCTGCAGACCGGATCGAGATGCTCACGTGTCTTCATGTTAATGTTTAGAAGATGTACTTGGGAAACGGTGCGGGGGGCAGGGGCGGAGGGAGAGGGGGAACCTGGAGTGGACTCCTCACCCACCGGAGCCCGAGCCCCACCCGAGGCTCCACGCCACAACCTCGAGATCCTGGCTTGAGCCAAACTCAAGAGGCGACGTGGAACCGACGGACGGAACCACCCAGGAGCCCCTCAAATGCTCCTAACTGCAACCCCACGCTGTGAACCCTGGGGGGCGGGGGGGCATCTGTGACCCCCAGTCTGCCTTGAAGGGCGGGAGGCCTGCAGGGCCCGAGGATGGGAACTGAGGATGCGGGAGGCTGCCTGCATCCCCTTCCCGCCCGGCGTGGGGACAGGACCCTCCCCCGGGACCCTCCGCCTTCAGGGTGAAGGGCTGAGTGCTGATTGGACCCCGCCTGCCCACAGTGATGATGCGGGACTCCGCTCTGGGCGGAACTGTGGTGCCCCCGGGTTCCACCGCTGCCTGGTGCCCACTCTGCGTCCGCAGACCTTCGGAGGCACCGGTGCTCCGGATCTGGCTCGCAGCGACCCGACTCTCCTGCTCTCCCCAGTAGCCCAGTACTCGTCTCTCCTCAGTACCCCAACCCTCCCACTCTCCCCAGTACCCCGGTACTCCCACTCTCCCCAGTACCCCCACCCTCCCACTCTCCCCAGTACCCCCACCCTCCCACTCTCCCCAGTACCTCGGTACTCCCACTCTCCCCAGTACCCCAGTGCATAAAGAGGAGGCGCCCACACAGCGACAGGTCACAGGTGAGTGGCAGCTGATCCCTGATCCCCGCGGGCCACAGTGGGGCCTGTGGGTCCGGATGGGGCACAGGCCGCCCGCGCTGGGGTCCACAACACCCCGATCCCCCATGCGATGACCGTGAGCAGCTCCCACAGCCCTTCCACAGCCCCACGGGGTGAGAGCGGCCACCCTGCTGCCCCCGTCCAGGTAAGGAGGCTGCAGTCGGAACTCAGGCAGCTCCCCCGGGACCCCCGCTCCCCTGTAAGCCCTGTGCTTTGCAGGCACCCAAGCCATGACCTTTCCAGCCTGTCCTAGACGCATGGACCCCGACAGGGGTGACTGTCACCCCCCATCCCGCCCTGTGCCCGCTGGGTCCCCCTGGCCCGTGAGCAGGCTTGCTCTTCAGGCTCGAACGAACGTGGAGTCCCTCGTGCTCCCCCAGGGCCCCCCTCAGGCTATTCACACATCGCTGCCCTCAGGGTGGGGAGTTTGGTCGCACTCTTGCTGGCATCAGGTTTTAATTTTGATGAAGTCCAGTCCGTCACTTTCTCCCCTTGGTCGTGTGCTTGTGGAATCTCGGAGAAACCTTCGATTCCGCCCCCCCCCCCCCAAGCCCGCAGGGACACTCGCTGGCCGGCCCACCCACCACCATCTCTGCGCCGGCCCCGGGCTGGGAGACGTCACCCCCGAGCATCAGGTGGGCAGTTCCCCGGAGCCCCTGGGTCCCCCGCCCGTGTGCTCCTGATACCGGGGTGGGAGCGCTCTGTGACCCCAGCGTGACGGCGTGTCCTGGGACAGTGGCTGGGAAGGTGGACTGTCGGTGGGCGACGGACAGACAGGCAGCGAGGGCCCGTGTGTGATGCCTGTGCCCCTCGGGGCTACGGGGTTGTCTCTGGCTCCGGTCAGACAGAGGGGCACCTGCCCGCGGGGAGCACCCGGACGCATGTGTCCTCGGAAGGTTCTCATGCGCCGTCATCCTTGGATGTGTTCGGATTGCAGCACGATGCAGGAGGACCCGGAGACCCTGCTGGCCTTGCAAAGGGCCAATATCGTGGCCCAGTACCATCAGGTGAGGCCCAGAAGGGACCATAGACACTATACACCCACGACAGGGGGGACCATACCTGCAAGAGCAGGTGAGGTTCAAGAGGGGATCAGAGCCAAGGATGAGCCAGGTCAGCCCAGGCAAGGACCACAGTCACCAGGAACAAGTGAGACCCTGGGGATGGTCCCGGTGTCAGCAGCAACTAAGGGTCCATCCTGGATCCTAGTCATTGGTAGCGGAGGAGCCCAGGCACCAGGTACAGGTGAGGCCCGGGTGGGGACCAGAGTCACCAGGTCCAGATGAAGACCACAGCTACCAGGTCCAGGTGAGCCCAGGTGGGGACCAGAGTCACCAGGTTCAGGTGAGGCCAAGGTGGGGACCACAGTCACAGATCCACATGAGGCTCAGGTGGAGACCAGAGTCACCTGGGTGAAGCCCAGTTGGGGACTAGAGTCACCAGGCCTGGGTGAGGCCCAAATGGGGACCAGAGTCACCAGGTCCGGGTGAGGGCCAGGTAGGGATCAGAGTCACCAGGTCAAGTGAGGCCCAGGTGGGGACCACAGTCACCAGGTCCAGGTGAGGCCCAGGTGGGGATTGTCACTGATAGACAGAAGCAGGTGAGGCTGTCAGGCTGCGCCCACCGGGCAGACAGGCCCTTCCTCTGGTGCCCGGCCAATCTCAGAGGGTCGGCGCTCCCTCAGGATTCAGGGGAGGGAGGAGCCCTTCTGCTCCCTCCTGTCTCTGTCCCCGTTCCCCTGCTCTGATCGGTCTCCACCATGGAGCCCCCTCTGTTGCAGGCGCACCAAGCAGGGTCTCCGCAGGACCTGTCACTGTGCAAGGTCACCGACCACCAGGGCTTTCTGCAGTGAGTCCCCTGGACACCCCTCATCCATCCCAGGGCGGGTGGCATTTGCAGGAACACCTCTCTGGAGGCTGACCCCCCCGCCCCCAGGTCGGGACCTGGACCCCTGGAGCCCTCTGAGGGCCATGTCTGCGCTGGGTTGCAGCTGAGACACCCCGGAGGCCGACCCGGGACGTGGGCAGGAAGGGAGCTGGGCCTGGGGGAGGCCCCTGGACACTCAGAGGAGGGGCTCCCACACCTGCTTTGGGCAGGCCCAGGTGTCAGCCTGCTGCATCCGGGGGTGGTGGTGGGGTGGGGTGTCCAGTCCCTTCAGCAGGGGATCCCGCCTGTGAGGGGCTCTGGGGCCGGGGCGTGCTCTCCGTAGGGGGACGGCCTGGTCTGGGGCGAGTCCGCAGGGGTGCTCTCACCCACACCCGAAGGCTTTTGCGGGGCTGCAGGTGGATGCCGGGGACCAGGCCAGCGCAGGGAGGCGGGGGCCGCAGAGGGAGGCCCCGACCAGGCAGGAGGAGGGAAGAGGAGGAGGGGGCTGCCCTGGGCGGGAACGAGGGAGGGGACATCCCAGTGGCCTAGGTCGCAGGGGACGAGGCTGATGGGTCAACAGCCCCACGAGAACCTGACAGACGCTGGAGAACCCAGGTGGGGCCCCCTCGGCCCTGCTCACGGCCCAGTGTCTGCTGGGATGGCTCAGGGGTGGTTGTACTCAGGGGCTCCAACAGGACAGGAGGTGAAATGGGCCAGGGTGGCAGAGGGGACAGCAGAGAGGGGAGTCCGGGGACAGCAGGGGGACGGCCAGGGGGCAGGGAGAGGCCGGCTGGACGCTGGGCAGTCAGGCCCTGGGGAGGCGGGGGGACCTCAGCGGGACGGTCACGGGGCACCCAGGCCACGCTGACAGCTCTCGGGCTGGTCCATCGAGGAGGGGGGCAGGTCACCCCCTGGGGGCGCCGAGGGGTCCCCGCCCAGCCCACCACCGGCAAACACCCTTCTCAGACCCCCCAGACGCCGCCCCCGCCCGCCCTCAGGATGCTGCCAGCCCCTGCCCTCCCTGGAGGAGCCCTGCCCTCCCCAGGACGCTGGGTGCAGACGGGGTGTGTGTGTGTGTGTGTGTGTGGCTGTGGGGCAGGGGCCTCAGGTCTCTGCGTCTCCTGCCTTCCAGGGACAAGGAGCTGCCCGACTCCAGCCCCCGCGAGGCCAAGGTGAGAGCCCGTCCTGGGCCCTGGGCAGGACATGGGGGGGAGCTGGGGCCAGCTGTCTGCACCGCGTCCCCCAGGACATCCCCGGGCGTCTCCCCAGTCCCCTGTCCCAGCGCTGCATGGGCCACCGGGAATGCACACCAGACCCGGAGCTGCGGTCCGCGGGGGGCCCTGTGCCTTCCTGGCTCCTCCGGGTCCTGCGGGGCACTGGACGCTGCTCGAGTGCCCACCTCCCGCGGCGGGAGCCTCACCTGCGGCCCCCGCCTGTCCTCTCCCAGAAACTCCGCCAGGAGACCCGGCGCGCGGACAAATGGATAAAAATGCTCAAGCGATGGGACCACTACCTCCCCAGCGAGAAGGTGGGGCGCTGGGTGCCCCCGAGGGCTCTCCGTCCTGACGGGGCTGGGGGGCCGCCCTCAGTGTCCTCCTGCCCCGTCCTCGGGGGAGCCCCCTGCCTGGGGAGAGTCTGCTGGGAGCCCGGGCCTCCCTCCCCAGGCCCCTGGACGGCGGTGGGGGAGCGTCAGGTCGGGGCCACAGTCCCTGCTCCTCGCGGGGGACGGGGGGGGGGGGTCCAGCTCCAGGGAGACCCAGCCTCTCCGCAGACACCCTGGAGCCGACGCCGGAGCCTTCTAGATGCCTCGTGTTCCCTGGGCTCCAAGGGGCCGCCCTGGGCCCCTCTCACCAGCACTGCCTTCCTCCCCGCAGCTGCGACGCCGGGTCTACAAGGGGGTCCCGCCCCAGGTGCGGGGACAGGTGTGGCTGCGATTGCTGAACGTCGACCAGGTTAAGGCCAGGAATGCCGGGAAATACCAGGTGGGACCCGACCCGTCCACTCCCCGTGGACCCTCGGTCCCCTCCCTGCCCAGGGCTGACCCTCCGTGTCCCCTCCCCACCCGGGCTGAACTCCCATGTCCCCTCCCCACCCGGGCTGATCCTCCATGTCCCCTCCCTGTCCAGGGCTGACCCTCAGTCCCCTCCCCGCCCACGACAGCTGGGCACAGGCCCTCACACAGGCCCCGCGGGCAGGGTGGGCACTCCCGCCGTCCCCGGCCTCCCAGGGGAAGGGTGGAGGTTCCTGCAGGACACACTCCCGTGGTGGCCCCGGGGCTCCCTGCCCAGGACGGCAGCTGCTGACAGGTCGGGGTCTGTATCCCTGACGCCGGCTCCTCCTCCCGGAGTCTCCCCGCAGGAAATGAAGGAGGCGGCCCTGGTCTCCTCCCCGGACATCGTGCAGATCCACCTGGACGTCAACCGCACGTTCCGAAGTCACACCATGTTCTGGGACCGCTACGGGGTCGGGTGAGGCTGCTGGGCCAGCAGGGTTCGGGGGTTGGGGGCCCGGCCCGGGAGAGGCCGGGGGGCTTCTGTGCTGGGGACACGGGGTCTCCGAGGCCGGGGGGAGCGACAGCAGCAAACAACACACTGCCACGTGGTAGGGTGCTGGGGATGACCCCCGTGCCCCCACCCCCAGGGTCTCAGGGATGGGGAGGCCCCAGGACGGGGCCTCCAGGGGTCACCGTCTGAGCTGAACCCCAAGGGGGTGAGGGGCGGCCCCGTGAAGAGCAGGGGGCCGGGGTGGGGGCGTGGGGGGCACGAAGGGGACCTGGGGGCCAGGGTGCATGGCTGCGGCTGGACCGGGACACGTGGACCTGACGAGGGTCGGACAGGTCAGGGTGACACCCTGCTTTATGTACTCGGTGCTTTATGTACTTCTGAATTCTGGGCATTTTGTTTTAGACAATTTGCACTTGGTGAGCACACACGGCATGATGACCCCCCTGCCCCAGACGCCGCCCCGGTCCAGGCAGGCCCTGCGCGGAGCACACGGGGCCCCAGGGGCAGGGGCAGGGGTCACAGCAAACTCCAGACTGGGGTCGCCTTTATCTGTAGACGTTTCCGTGTGCACCTTAGAGAAGGGGGTGCCCTGTGTCCACAGCCCCCCACCCCATCCCCTCAAACACCGCCCCTACGCCATCCCCCTGCGTCACCCCCCACACCATCCCCCACAACCCCAGACCCCCCACCCCTACACTATCGGTCCCGCCCCCACCGCCACCCCACCCCCACAAGGCCGCGGTGCAGCTGCCCACTGTGGGACATGCTCAGTCTCCCCGGCCACCTTGGGGTTCTCTAGACGGCCTGCTCCCGTCAGAAGCCCGGGTGTCCCGTAGAGTCCCCAGGGGCCGTAGGGGGGTGGGGAAGGCAGGGAGCCCCCGACAGGGGGGTGCAGGTGGGTGGAGCAGAGGGTGTAGCTACCTGTGTGTGCAGCGGGCGGGGTGTGTGGGAGCCCGGGACCCCAGGGGTGACCTGCAGGGGCGCCAAGGGCGGGGCTGGGGAGACGCCAGGCATGGGTGGCTGGGCTTCCCGGGCAGGCTGCTTGGACCATCTCCCCACGAGAACTCGGTGCTCCTCCCTGCAGGGAACCTGCTGCCCCCCGGGGCCCCCGCGGCCCTCAGAGCGTGGCCGGGTCAGGCTGACCTGTGACCCCCGGCCCGGGGGGAGCCGGCCTCCAGCAGCCCGGGCCCGGGGGCCACGGAGCCGGGGTGCAGACTCAGGCCGCCGTGCGGGGGGCATCAGGTGGCTCCTGGCAGCACTGAGGGGGCCGCACCCTGTACCCCGCCCCGTGCTCAGATAGTGACCCCAGGGGTTCGCAGCCTGTATCGGGGTCACACCTGCACGACGTTCCCTGCTCTCCTCACGGCGGCTCAGACCTGGAGCCCCGAGATGCTCTGGGATGGGCGGGCCCGGGGTCCCCCCCACAGAGTCCAGCCCAGGGACACCTGGGAAGGCCTGGGGGTGCGCTCAGGGCCACGGATGCCCCGGCTGCGTGGGCTCGGGCCAGGGGCCATGTGGGGCTGGTGGTGTTCCCGGGACACGGGGCCAGGCCAGGCCAGGCCAGGGCAGCGGAGGAGAGGCGTCAGGGGCTGCGGGGACCGGGGCAGGGGGAGCGCTGGCTCCCATGGGGGCGTGCGGGGGGGGGGGGCGCTCCAGGGCTGGAGGGGGCGCTGGCGGCGCTGGGGGAGCCCGGAGCTGCACACCCCACGGCGGGAGCCGCTCGGAGGCGTCGGACACCCCAGGGTGCACTGAACCCCCGGCACGCTGCACGTGTGAGGTCGCCGCCAGTCCCCGTGCGCAGACCTGACCCCAGAGATCGGCCCCCCGCGGGGCCTGCGGGGCAGGTGTCGGCACCTCGGCGGCCTCGCTGGGCGGGGGCTGACTGAGCAGAGCCCCCCGCTGTCCCCCCTCCTAGGCAGCGAGCCCTGCTTTATGTGCTGGCGGCCTACTCGGTGTACGACACGGAGAGTGTCCCTGCCCCCGCCTCCTGCCCCGCGGGCGACCTTGTCCTGAGTGCTGGTGACCAGCGGGACTCACAGTTAGGGCCCTAGCTCCACGGCCTGCCGGGGAGGGTCTCTCTCCTCCAGGACGGGCAAGGGGCGGGTGCAGACCTCCCAGGGGAGGCAGGGCCTGCGTGCCCGAGGGCCGGGGCTGCCCGGGGCCCAGGCGTGCACCGCGGCTGTCCTAGAGCTCGGGTCTGGACCCTGACAGACGGCACTACCGACGAGAGCCCTGGCGGGGAAGGCTCCCACTCCCCCGAAGGGCACGAGGCCGAGGCGCCCAGGAGGCCGCACCCTTCCATGGCGCATTCCAGAAGGGTCCCCGAGGACCCCAGCTCACACGCTCCCCAGCCCCGCGGGGTGTCCTGGCCCAGCTCCCCTCGTGGGACCTGCCAGGGGCCACAGTCAGGCCCCCTCCACCCGCCGACCTGCCCTCCGGGGGGTCTCCAGACCTGGCGGGTCCCCTGAAGCCTGGCACAGCTCACGGAGGCCCCTCCTGCTGGCCTGAGGACGGGGGCCCAGGCACGGCGGCCGCAGGGCTCAGTAGCGGGGCCCGGGGTGCTGGCGCCCCAGCTGGTCCGGGTGGCCCTCACCTGCTCCCCCCGCCCTCTGGGAGCCCCCTCCGGGAGCCCGGGCTGGGAGGGAGCCGGGGGAGCCTGACGCCCGCGGGGAGGGGCCAGAGGGGGCCTTGGGGCGCACGCCCTCCGTGGGGCTCTGGCTCTTGCAGGAGGTGGGCTACTGCCAGGGCATGAGCGAGATCGCGGCCGTCCTCCTCATGTTCCTGCCCGAGGAGGACGCCTTCTGGGCGCTGGCCCAGCTGATGGTGGGCGACCGGCACGCAATGCACGGTAGGGGCCTGCCGGGCGGCCGGGCGGGAGGGGAGCTCAGGAGGGCCTCCCTGCAGGCTGTTGCACTGGGGGGCAGGCGGGGACCCCCCAGTTCGCCGCCCCCACGGGAAAGGGCCCCGCCTCCCCGGTGGCCTCGGGGTCCCGGAGCCACGGCCACCGGCCCCAGCATCTGCAGGCCGGGCTTGCATTCCCGCTGCTCCCCCAGCCTCCCGCCCGGCTGCCGGCTTGTCCCCCAGGCCCCCCTGCCAGCCCACGGCCACACGGGGCCCAGGGGGCAGCATCTCCCCCTCCCGGGGCCCCAGCCTCACTACCAAGCCCCACAGCAGAGGGCCGTGCACGCCCATCACCCTCCCCGTGGCCTGCACCCGCTGCCCCTCGGAGCTGGGGACCCGCCTGTCCCCGCGGCGGCCCCCGCAGGAGAGAGGGGGCTGGGTCATCTGGGCCCGGTCCTCGGCCCCCAGCCCACGCCCCGCGGGGTCTCTGTGAGGACGAGGGTCCCCGGGCCCTGCGCTCCCGGCCTGGGAGGCAAGCCCTGCCCTCTGGGAAGAGCGGATCCAGTCAGGGCTCCGAGGGCGGTGGGCACACGGGGGTCAGGGCGTGGCGGGGAGGCCCCTGCCCCGACACCCCCCACCAAGCCTGGTGCAGGAGGAGGCCCTGATCGTGGGGGCCTGGGGCCTTCTCAGGCTTCTTCGTCCCGGGCTTCCGGAAGCTCCTCAGGTTCCAGAGTCATCACGAGCGGGTCCTCCAAAGAGCTCTCCTGGACCTGAGGAAGCACATGGCGAGTGGGGGCGAGTGGGGGCGAGTGGGAGCTCCTGAGGCTCCTTCCCCGGAGCCGGGGGCAGGGGGTGGGGGGCACGGCCCTCCCTCCGAGCTGCCCAGAGCTGGGGTCACGTTCCTCCCCCTGGGGCCCGGGGGTGCCCTCGGGGCTGGGCTGGGCCATGGGGAGAGCGTCCACCCGGCTCCAGGGGCCGCGGCGTGGGGCCTGAGCACCCCCTGCCCTCCCGCCAGGACGAGGAGCAGAAGTCCACCGGCATCTACAGCCCGAAATGGTTCCTGCAGTGCTTCCTCGGCCGGGTGAGGCCCTCGGGACCCCGCTCCCGGACCTGCCCCCTGCCCCCGGGGAGGGCCCAGCTCAGCCCCACCCTCCAGACGAGCCAGGCCCGACCCCGGGGCCCTGAGGCTGAGGCTGAGGCTCGCAGCCCAGCCCGTCCTGGAGAAGCCCAGAGGGTCCCTGGACGAGGTCCGGGGGGGCGGGCCGTCTCTGCCTCAGCTCCCCCGGGGGAGGCCGGGTCAGCCCGGGGTGTGGACGGGCCCTCGGCCCATCGGGCGGCCAGCCTGGGGTCCTCTCGCGGCGTGGTGTCGCTGGGCGCGGGCAGAGTCTGTGCCCCCAAGGGTGCGGGAGGTGCTGGCCGGGGTTGGAACCCGGAGCGGCCGGGAGTCCCTGATCTCCCTAGGAGGAGGGCACGCACAGGGCGGGGGGGGCGCTGCGGGGCCTCGTCGGAGGCAGCCGGGGGCCAGATGGCAGGCCTAGCCTAGCCCCAGCCGAGCCCCCCAGGGGCCCTGCTCAGGCCGCTCCTCCCACCCCGCCGTCCCCCTAGACCCCCTTCTCGCTCACCCTGAAGCTGTGGGATGCCTACGTACTCGATGGGGAGAGGGTGCTCACGGCCATGGCCTACACCATCCTCAAGGTGCACAGGAGTAAGTGAGCCCCCGGGAGGCCAGGTGTGCCGGGGGCGGGGGAGAGGGGCGGTGACCCTGGGCTCTGAGCAGCACCCAGACCTGGGGCGGGGGGATGGCTGGGCAGGCGGGTGCAGCGGGGCTCCCCGAGTGGAGCAGCGGGCAGGGGCCACCCCGGCCAGCGCACTGCCCACGGCGCTCCTGGGCACAGCGGGACCCCAGCCGCTGGCCTGGGGGCACCGGGGGCCCCAGGGCGGGCCCTCTGGGTCTGACTCTCACCCACCGCCCAGAGCGCCTCCTGAAGCTGCCCCTGGAAGGGCCCGGGAGTTCCTCCATGACTCTCTGGCCCAGCCCTGGGCCCTGGAGGACGAGGCGGTGCTCAGACACCTTCGGGCCTCCATGACCCAGCTCCGGAGGATGCGGTGCGACCTGCCCCCGCCAGGTGGGCTCAGGGCCCCTGCCCCTTCCGACTTGGCCTGCTGGGGCCGCCCACAGGGGACAGAGCCCCCGGGGCCCCCGTCCTCATCTCTGGGGCTCTCCTCTTCTGCTCCAGCCTCGGGGACCCCAGGCCAGGGCTGGGCGGGCAGGCGGGCGGGCAGGCACCCACTGCAGGGCCCAGGCAGCAGTGTGGGGGGCTGAGCACAGGGTCAGGCCGGGGGGGCCACGCGGGAGCCGTGAGGACCCCCGGGGACCCCAGCGGGGGACACACAGCCTGCTGGAGACGCTGACCCCGTCAGCCTCTTTCCAGTGGGACCTGAGGAGTTCCCCACGAGGCCCCTAGGCCTGGAGCCAGTGTCCCCGGCGCCCGGGCCTCTCCTCCCTTCTCCAGCCTCTGAGCCACCGCCCAGGGTGGAGGAGCCGGCCTCCCCGGGCCCAGCCACCCGGCCTGAGCCGCCCGGACCCCCTCCCGGCCAGGCCATCGTCCAACTTGCCCCCCAGCCCCAGCGGTGGAACTCCCTCCCCACCCTCCCGGTGCAACAAGGCGGTGCAGGCAGGCGGCCCCGGGACATGGCGGGCTTCAAGACAGAAAACAGGGTCTCCTTCCATTCGGCACCTGCCTGGGCCACCCCAGAGGCCCCGCCACGGACCGGGCCCTGGAACACTCCCGGGATTCCCATCACGGGGTCCCCCCAGCCCCCTAGGGATGACGCTGTCGGGCCCAGGACACCCTTCCTGCCCCGCGGCCACTGCAGCTCGTGCCCCTCCCTGGGCAGTGACGGGCACAGCCAGGGCAGAGCCAGGGCGGCGCTGAGCCTGCTGCCCCGAGGCCCCAAGACAGGCCCGGGACCCTCTGCCTCCTGCGTCCACGGGGCAGCTCGATGCTCGCGGGCCTCGGGGGCAGAGCGTGGCAGTGAGGGCGGGGGCCCGGAGGCTCCGGCCCGCCGTCACCGTGCCCTGCCTCGTCTTGCTGTCCCTCCCGGAGGGCGGCACCCCCCGCACGGGACACCAGCCCCTGACCCAGAGGGACCTGGGCTGGCCTGGCCCCGGGCTCTGTGGGGGCAGGGGCGACTCGAGCGCCTGCCCCAGGCCCAGCGCTAATGGGATCCAGCACCTCGGGGCCCTGGCCAGGCCTGCGTTCTGGCCCTGGGCTGAGCGAGCCCTCTCACAGCAGGATGTGGCCTCCTGGGCCCTGGGCGTGCCCCACAGATCCAGGTCGCTGACCTAGGGCAGCCCTGGGGATCCTGGGACACCCCAGGGCAGGGCAGCGGGGGCAGGCCCGTGGGCCCCACCCGCACCCACACCCACACCCACACCCACACCCACACCCACACCAGGAGGCAGGCTCCTCCACGTGCTGGGGCTCCAGCAGTCAGTCACCCGGCACCCCCGAGGCCGGGGTCCAGCCACCCTGCGGGACTCCAGCACAGGAGCCCATGGGCCGCAGGTCCACGCCAGCCCTGCCGCCCCAGAACCGCTCTCAACGCCCCAACCTCAGGACACACGCCCCAACCCGAGTCGAGTCCGCACAGGCTCCCAGGCGGGGACTCCAGCACCCGCACCCCTGTGGGATTCCCGCTTTCCTCTAAGGACAGGAAGGTCTCCCAGGGGAAGGGCGCACCCTCGGCTCTGAGCCCCTGTTTGCTGTTGCAAGTTCAATAAAGTGTTGTTGTGTGAGAGGGCACGGCTGGTTCGTTTCTGCGTCTCCCGGAGCTCTGTGCACGGGGTGCAGAGACACCCCCAGAGAGGAGGAGGGGGCGCCGCCCAGGCCCCGACCAGCCCCTGCAGGGGCGCCGCCAGGCACACACAGCTGACGTCCCCACGTGCCTTCCCGGGGCGGCCAGACGCCAGGGTCAGGACCCCGCAGACTCTACTGCGACTCAGCCTGCGCCCGCGGCCAGGACGGGCCTGGGACAGAGTGACAGCCGGGGAGCCTCAGGTCACCAGGGTCTGTGCTAAGCGCCCTGGGAGGTCTGTGCCCCCTCTGTCCAGGGGGCCTGGGCTGCCCAGGCCCCGGGGCGCTTCCTCCCCTCCCTTCCCCGGGACTGTGCGCCTGGGGCACAGAGGGCCCGCGGGGCGGTCAGCGTGGCCCCGGAGGGGACGTCAGGACAGCAGGCCCTTGCAGCTCTCACACCTGGGCCACCCTCACCAGGCGGGCTCAGCGTGCACACCTGGTGCTGCTGGATCTCTCGCACCAGAGTGTGGAGGGCATCCTGCAGGCCCTGGAGAGTAGGGGCTGGGTGAGCGTGGGGCTCGGCCTGGGGGCAGGCAGCGCAGGGGACTGAGGGACCCCGGCCCCGTCCCCACCCCGACTCCCACACACACACACAGGCAGCCCCAGGGCTCCCCCCATGGCAGCCGGCTCCTCAGGAGCTCCCCCCAGGGCGGCCCCGAGGTCTGGCTCCCCGCTGGAGAGGCATCGGGGAGAAGAGAATCGGCCGGCGCTCGGCGGGGACCCGCTGCCACCCACGGGAATGTGGCCGAGCTGGACCTTCCAGCTCAGCTGACCCCCCCGGCGGGACGGGAAGGCACGGAACGGCACGAGGGGGCCCGGGTCGGCCGGGAGAACCCAGCTAGCCGCCCAGCGCCAGCACCAGAAATGATGGTGTTTCAACCGTTTCGGCATCAGGACGACGCGGCCCGAGGATCAGATCGCGGCACGGCGACAGACACGCACACACCCGAAACCCAACAAACGTCGGAATCCCCCGATTGTTGTCAGACAGCAGCCGGACGGTTACAGACGTGACGCTGGGGTCCCCGGTAGGACACACGGAGGATGCTCCAGACCATGGCTGCAGAGGCGCTGGAGGCCCGGGGATGTGCCTGCGGGTGCCCAAGGGGAGCGCGGGGTGGTAGGAAGCACCCTACAGAGGGGGGCCCCTCCTGGGAAAGGATGCCGGGTCCCCGCGAAGGCTCCCGATGCTGACAGCTGTCCCCCT
Source organism: Vulpes ferrilata (assembly GCA_024500485.1). Classification (NCBI taxonomy): domain Eukaryota; kingdom Metazoa; phylum Chordata; class Mammalia; order Carnivora; family Canidae; genus Vulpes; species Vulpes ferrilata. The sequence goes on from JAJBZS010000127.1 coordinate 65,271, forward strand.
CTCCTTCAGCTTCTGGTTTCCCCCCCTATTCTCCATCGGCCTCCGACCTGCATCCGAGCCACTGACCACACGGGCTTCTTTACGACGTCGGGTCCCAAAAGGAGGCCGAGCTCTGGCTCCCGGGATCGGGAAGGACCATCGCCGAGGTTTATGCTGATCCCCGAGCCTCGTGCCTTCCCGGCTCTTCTGTCCTGCAGAACGAGGGGAGGCACGGGCCTTACGGGAAGGAGGCCCACTCCCACTCGGGTGGGACCGTCCCTCGTGGGGGACGTCATCTGGGCCCGGGAGTGCGAGCGGGGCCATCAAGAACAGGTCGCAGGCTAGACATAGTCCACTTTGAGGTTTGTCCTGAAGCGAGCACTCACCTTCGATGTCACGCTGTATTAGTTCATCCATTTATTATTTGTTAAAGATTTTACTTTTATGTCCTCTCTACACCCAACATGGAGTTCCAACTCACAGTTCTAAGATCAAGGTCCCCCGACCAGGCCGGCCAGGCACCCCAGGGCCATGTTTCTCATCTCTTTGCTGGCTCGCCTATCTCTGCACCCAACTGGGACATCAAGTCCACGACGGGGGAGCTTTATCTACCTCCAAACCCGCAAGAACCCGGAACGTTCTCGCTGTGTCCCCATCCTAGAACGACCTTCGCCATTGAATAGCAACTCAAATAAATCGGCAGCCAGCCCAATGACTCCTGGTCAAGGAAATGGCCAACTTGTCACGTGTGTGGGCCCCGCTCCCTGGGCTCCCGGGGAGGCTCCGCTTTAACATCGACCAAGGTCCCAATGACTCCACCGCACCTCGACGCTGGGCTCAGTTTCTGCCCTGACACGACACAGGCAGCACGTCGGCTTCAGTTACTACCTGTCAATCAATCAAAGGAGCCTGGTCGTCGCGGTGGTTCGAAGAACACGCGACTCTTGTTCTTGGGGCGGAGAGTTCAAGCCCCATGTGGGTGTAGAGATGACAGAAAAATAAAATCTTAAAAAGAAAATCAGTCAGGCGGTCTGGGGGAGACACAGCCCCGGATCCCACAGGGGCAGGGAGCCAGCTGACGGGTCTACACACAGTATTAGAAGCAGCAGAGCACAAAGTCAGAACTTCCAGAAGTCTGCTAGAGGGGGGGACACGCCGGCCTCAACGGTGCTCGGGAGGCGAAGTGGGGGGCGGCCCCTGGAGCGACAGGGTAGGCTCAGGGTCCCCGGGGTCCCAAGGACGGTTCCCAGGCCCAGGAGCAGGGACCCCGGCCGAGAGCCGCGGGACTAGGGCCAGCTGTCTGCCCTGTGTGGCCACAAACTGCAAACCCCTGTGCGGTCACGGGGCCGCATCCCTGGGCCGGGCCAGCAAAGGCCAGAAGTGGGAGGAGACCCTCCCGGGCGGGAGGAGCACAGGTCTCCCCCAGGGCAGCCCCTAAAACTTGGAGGTTTGAAACTCAGTCACTTGTCCTAGATCAAAAAACAAACAGAAGTTGGGCCGCAGGCAGGGTGAATGCAGGGTCTGTAGAAGCGGTGGAGGCCCGGGGCCCAGGGGCTCCTCTGTGGAGGCCCCTGCAGGCCGGGGTGCGGGATGCTCAGCCCCCGGCCCAGGGGACCCGGCGCCCCCACCCGCATCCCGCCCTCAGGCTCGGGGGCAGCTCAGCACTGCCCGTGGGAGGCAGACCCCGCCTCTGACCCGCAGGTGCATTGCTCTGGAAGCAGGTGCATCGCCCCCGAGGCAGGTGCGCACCTGATGTCAGCGCCGAGGCTTGAGGAGTAGCATGGCGCTTCCCGCGGGAGGCCAGACCCTGCCTCTGACCCGCAGGTGCATCGCCCCCGAGGCAAGTGCATTGTCCCCGAGGCAGGTGGGCACCTGAAGTCAGCGCCGCGGCCCCGCCCCCAGACCCCGACCGGACCTCTGGCTGCCGCCAGGTTGAGGGACCACAGAAGCCGCAGAGCTCCAGCTCCACAAGGAGAGTGGGTCGAGCTTCCTCTGTACTTTGGGCTTGCTTTATTTTCATTTCTTTTCTTCAATTCTTTTTTATTGCTTGATTTTAGTTTTTATGTATATACCTTATATATTACTTATTTTTGTTTACTTTCATTGTACTTTGAGCTGAAAAAGGATAGCAACAAAGCCTAAAGCCTGCAGCAGAAGGGAAATAATAAAGATGAGAGCAGAAATAGAGAATACAGAAACAACAAAACAGTAGAATGGAATAGCAAAACTAAGAGCCGGTTCTTCAAATACTTAATAAAATGGATCAAGCCCTAGCCAGCCTCATCAACAAGAAAAGAGAAGGGACCTTCTCCAAATAAATTCACAAATGAGAGATGAGAGATCACGATCAACACGATCAACAGAAAAATAAGACAATTATACGGGAATACTATGAAAGATTATACGCTAACAAACTGGGAGACCTGGAAGAAATGGACAAATCCCTAGAAATGTGCAAACAAGCAAAACTGAAATAGGAAGAAATAGAAAATGTGAACAGACCCATAACTAGCAAAGGAATTGAATCAGCAAGGCACCTGGGTGCCTCGGTGGTTGAGCATCTGCTTTGGCTCCAGTCAGGATCCTGGGGTCCTAGGGGATTGAGTCCCACATCAGGCTCCCCACATGGAGCCTGATTTTCTCTCTGCATGTGTCTCTTCCTCTCTCTGTGTGTGTCTTTCATGAAAAATAAATACAATCTTTTTTAAAAAGGAAAGAGGAGACAGGACCCAAATAAAATCACAAATGAGAAGAGAAATAACAACAAACACCACAGAAATACCAACGATTATAAGAGAACATTATGAAAAATTATATGCCAACAACTTAGAACCTGGAAGAAATAGATCAATTCCTAGAAATGGATAACATAGCAGAAATGAAAAAGGAAGAAATAAGAAACTGGAACAGACAGATAACCAGCAAAGAAATTGAATCAGCAACCAAAAATCTCCCAAGAAACAAAGTCCAGGACCAGATGGCCTTCCTGGGGCAATTCTACCAGGTATCTAAAGAAGAGTTAATATCCATTCTTCTCAAATTATGCTCAAAGCAATCTATACATTTAATGCGATCCCCATCAACATAGCAATGGTATTTTTCACAGAACTGGAACAAATGATCCTAAAATTTGTATAGAACCACGGAAGATGGGCTGCCCTGGATCTCTGCCTCTCTCTCTCTCTCTCTCTCTCCCTTCTCTGTGTATTCTCATGAATAAATAAATAAAATCTTTAACAAAACAACAACAAACCATGGAAGACTGAAAATAGCCAAAGCAGTGTTGAAACAAAACCAAAGCTGGGGTTCCAGATTTCAAGTTATATCACTGAGCTCTAGCGATCCAAAGAGTATGGTGCGGGCACAAGAAAGAGAGCCTTAGATCAATAGAATAGAATGGAAAACCGGAACAAGACACACACCTGTAACTCTATGATCAATTAATCTTCAACAAATCAGGAAAGAATATCCAACAGCAAAAAGTATCTTCAACAAATGGTGTTGGGAAAACGAGGCAGCCACGTGCAGATGAATGAAACAGGACCACTTTCTTACACCATGTATGTAAAAAATAAATTCAAAATGGATTAGGGACCTAAATGTGAGACCTAAAACCATAAAAAGAAGAAAAGATAGGCAGCAATGTCTTGGACATTGGACATTGGATCTTCTTCCTAGACACGCCTCTGAGGCGAGGGAAACAAAAGCAAAAATAAACTATTGGGACTTCATCAAGTTGAAAAGGTTCTACACAGTGGAGGAAACAACCGTAGCTAAAAGGCAACGTACAAAATGAGAGGAGATATTTGTAAACGACGCATCTGATAAAGAGTTAGTGTCCAAAATAGATAAAGCAAATATAAATCTCAGCATCCTAAACACAAATTACCAACTGAAAATGGGCAGAAAACATGAATGGACATTGTCTCTGACAGGACATCCAGATGGCCACCAGACACAGGGAAAGTCACTCAGCATCACCCATCACCAGGGAAACGCAGACCCAAACCACAATGAGATGTCACCTGACAGCCATCAGAATGGCTAAAATTAACAACACGAGAAACAACAGGTGTTGGTGAGGCTGGGGAGAAGGGGGAGCCCCCTTACACTCCTGGTGGGAATGCGAACAGGTGCGGCCACTGTGGAGAATGGTGCGGAGGGGCCTCAAGAAGTTAAAAGTAGAGCGACCCTAGGATCCTGGAATTGCGCAGTGAGGTACTTGCCCCAAGGATACAGAAGTAAAGATTCAAGGGGGACGCGCAGCCCAGTGTCTGTAGCAGCTGCCATCAATAGCAGCTGAACAGCGGACCGGGCCCAGGCGTCCAGCGACAGATGAGTGGGCACAGACGAGGGGGGAAATACAGTCACTGCAACGTCACTTGGTCATCAGAAGGGATAAAATGTAGCCATTGACAATGATGTGGGAGACCCGGAAAGGACTGATGCTAAATGAACTAAGTCAGTCAGAGAAAAACAAATACCATACGATTGCGTTCACGTGTGGATTTTAAGAAACCAATCAAACTGGCAAAGGGGCGGGGGGAGATGAGAGAAGCAAACCAAGAAACACATTTAACCATAGAGAATAAAGTAATAAATAACAGAGGAATGGGGGGCGGTGGATAGGGAAATGGGGGATGGGGATGACGGAGGGCACCTGTGACGAGTACCAGGTGTTGTAGCCAATGGTTGAATCACTATGTGGTACACTGAAACTATGTTATACTGTGTTAACGAACAAGCCTGCAAAAATATGGTCTACATCCTCCATCATTAGGAAGTTACCAATGTGAACAGCAGCGAGATAGTGCTACACACCATTTAGAGATGCTAAAGTCCAAAAAAGGATCCCAGTTGCTGGAGGGTTGTATATGACAGGAATGCTCCTTCATGCTGGGGATGTGCATACGGTTGCTTTGGAAGACAGTTTAGCATTTTTTTCCAAGGCTAAATAAATCTCACCTGAGGGCCCAACATTCATACTTCTAGTATTTAGACAATTGTTTTGAAAAAACTGTTTCCACGCAAAAACTAGCATGCGTAGTATGCGGTAGCTCTATTCATCGTAGCTAAAACCTTAAAGAGATCAGGATGTCCTTCAGTACATGAACCCATAAGCAAACTGCGGTGCATCCAAGTGAAGGGTGCCAGGAAGGCCACACCAGCCTGCAAGTAGAAGGGTGCACATGGGGCCGGCTGGGCCGGTGCACACAGTCCTGTATGAATCTATGCGTGTCCCCCGAGTGCCCTCACCGGTCAGGGCTGTGCTGGTCCCTGGAGCCGCCCAGGCAGAATGGGGCCAGGAGCACTCTTCCCAGGTGGGGCAGTGGAAAGAACAATACAGAACCTCTGACACCCTCCACAACCCTTGACTGGGGTTGGGTTGGATTTGAAACAGTAAGTGACCAGGTAAACACTTCATTCTTCTATTAGAGCCTCTATTAGAGGACCAAAGGGCAGAAAACCAATGCTTCAGCTCAAGTCTGGACTCACATGTGACCCTGGGCAAGTCCTGTCCACTCTGGGGGCCCGGGCAGATGGAGGAGAGGAAGAGAGCCAGTTATGTTTAAACTTAACTCTGACCCTGACCCCAAACCCCTAACCCCAGACTTTGACCCTAAGCCCAAACCTGAATCTATACCTTATTTCCTAACTACATGCCAGAACCATCTGACCTGCATTATCCTACTACGCCATAAGCTGAGCATGCAGCCCTTTGTAATAAGCTGTAATTGTGACAAGCTGCCTTACTTTCTCTGGTGTGGGAGATACCTAGTTCTTGGTGTTGGCCTTTTGCCCCCTTTCTTTTTTTTTTTTTTTTTTTTTTAAGATTTTATTTGTTTACTTGAAACAGGAGCACAAGTGGACAGAGTGGGAGGCAGAGGGAGAGGGAGAAGCAGGCTTTCCACTGAGCACACAGCCCCATGCAGGGCTCAGTCCCAGTACCCTGCGTTCATGACCTGAGCCGAAGGCAGATGCTTCACCAACTGAGTCACCCAGGTGCCCCTGCCCATTCTTCTGTCAATCTTTAATTCAAACCTCAAGTCGTCTATATGTTCAACAGTTCTCAGGACAATAATATTTCTGGTGTTTTGAGATCTTGTATATTTATTAGTGTTTCTTCTTCATCTTAAATGTAGGTAAAAATTATTGGAAATTTGAACACATTTCTTATTTTATATGAGAATATTTATAATTCTACTTTTAAAATTAAATATGACATATTTCTGACACACTACTTATAGAGCACATTTTAATAAGCACACACTTTTCATCACTTTGCTTAGAGCTTATGTTACCTTACACAAAAAGTAACCACTACCCTTTATAGGTTTATTGATTTCTATAATTGTATGATACTGTTTCTGATACTATAAAACATTCTACATTACATATCTGTTGCTATTTTATAAAGTTTAAAACTTATATACATGGTATCATAATCTAAACCTTACATTTAATCTTTAAAATGTTTTTAAACATTTTAAACAATAATTTGTAAACATTTGAAAACAATAATTTAATTACAGTTCTTTGGATTGTTAACTCAGTTCAATGGGGACGATAAATGTAACTCATGTCATCGATAAGCATGTTAATCTATATTCATACAAATGACTCCTGTGGTGCAGAAGAATGCTAAAGAGTGTTCCTATGATCAATGAATTTTCTTTAAGAAGAGAAAAATCTTTTGGGGGGGTTTCATGAAATTTATTCTGGAAATTCTATTTTCATTTTTAATTAGAAAGAAAGAACAGATAGTTGAGTAACATGATGAAAAAGTTATTAAATTTCTCCAGCTGCTGCTTTTTCTTACTTGTATAAATTAAATAAACAGTAAGAAAGGTGTTGGTCCAGTAAAAGAAAACAAAGCAGCTCACCAGTATGAGAATAACGTGAGTAGCCTTGTTTTCAGGAGAGCGTGAAGACTGGATGGTACTGCGAACATTCTGAGCTGCTCTGTGATGTCTGTAAAGGATATTCACCATGTAGATGCTACTACATGTCATCAGAGAGAGAAAGGACAAATCTCGAAGGAATACCGTACTTAGAAATATTGATGATATCTGGCCATCATGTGCACTGCTTTTACAATAAGCAATCTGATACCCAAGTCTATCATCGGTGATATTCCTGTTGGCCACAGTTCGTAAAAGGACCACAGAATAGATGGCCATGTTGATCATCCAGAAGAAAAGTAAGGAGGGTTGAATGAATGCAGGGATTTTGTATTTGAGCCAGGCCCATTTATGACTGCTTGGAGTAATAGTCACTGCCTGAAATGTACTCTGGAGGGCGGTTGTGCACAGAGAAATGCTCCGGGTAACTCTCTGAATATAGAGCACTGTTTTACATTCAGTATCGCCATCTCCACTCTAATTCCAAAAGATGTAATTATATTTGGAATCCCTCTGAATATGAGCGTCAGAGCATGAGCCAAAGTTAAGTGGGCAAGAATCGTATCTACAGGCTTCTTCTTAGGAGGAAGATTTAAACGTGTACATATATAATGTACAAATAACAATAACAAAGAATTCCCCATGAAACCAATACAAGTTTGAAAGATAAAGAAAATCCCCCAAATTATGTCACTGGAAATCATTGTCTTTCAGTCTCTCTTAGATCTTCAAACCAAGTCCAGTACATCCTATAGACAAATAATTTGATTATGAATATAAATAGTAAAGGTAATGGAGACTGAGGGCTAAGCTATCAAGTTTCAGGGAGTCTTCCTGCAGAATTGGCAACTACGTAGCTATACGAGGGATCATCGAGGTTCTTAAAGAACAGAACTGTCAAGGAACAGAATTCAATGTTTATGAAGACAGAGAGTATCATATGTTCTGTGCCAATTAATAAAAGTAAAAGCTCATGCTTTCTCTCTCTAAAATAAATTAAAATTTTTAAAAGAAATGTTGTTCAATTTATTTATTAAGTTTTATTTAAATTCCAGTTAGTTAATATAGAGTGTAGTATTAGTTTCAGGTATACAACACAGTAACCCAACACTTCCATACATCATCCAGTGCACATCATGACAAGTGCACTCCCTAATATTCATTCTGTATTTCACCCATCCTCCTCACCCACCTCTCTTCTGGTAACCATCACTTTGTTCTCTATAGTTAAGAGTTTGTTTCTTGATTTACCTACCTCTCTCCCTTTTTTCCCTTTAGCTTGTTTGTTTTGTTTCTTAAATTCCACATATGAGTGAAATTGTATGGTATTTGTCTTTCTCTGACTTATCTCACTTAACATAATACTCTCTAGCTCCATCCAGGGCATTGCAACTGGCAAGATTTCATTCTTTTTCTATAACTGAGAAATACATAAATATGAATATGAATGTGAATATATATGCCACTTCTTTATCCATTCATGAGTCAATGAACACTTGGGCTGTTATAAACAATGCTGCTGGAAGCATCAGGGTGCATTGTGTCCCTTTGAATCAGTATTTTTGTATCCTTTGGGCAAATATCTAGTAGTGCAATTGCTTGATCGTAGGGCAGTTTCATTTTTAACTTTTTGAGGGAACACAACTGGCTCCACAGGTTTGTATTCTCACCAAAATACAAGAGGTTCCCCTTATCTTCACATCCTCACCTACTGTTTCTTGTGTTCTTGATTTTAGACATTCAGACAGATGTGAGATAATGTCTCGTAGTTTTGATATGAATTTCCCTGATGATCAGTGACATTGAGCATCTTTTCATGTGTCATGTTGATGAATTCATTTATCAGTTCTAACTCTGAGCATTTTCTGAATTTTATCTTTGGCCTATTGGTTGTTTTATAATATATGGTTTATTTTGCTTAAAATTTGAAAGTTATCACTGTAAATGTTCATATTTAAAAGGAAGATAGAACACAATAATATCGTTTTATATATAAAGAAACTAGAAAAAGAGGAGCAAATTTACCCTAGGTAGCAGAAGGAAAATGATAATAAAGATTAGGACAGAGAAACAAAACAGAGAGTAAGAATACAATAAATTCTGTAAAACAAAATGTTTGTTCCTTTCAAAGATTGACAAAATTGACTAATCTTAGATGGATTAAGAATAAAAGAAAGAAGATTCAAAGCACTAAAATCAGAAAAGTGGACACATGACTAACAATATTACAGAAAAAAAATATTATGAACAGTTTTATATCAACAAACTAGATAACTTAGACGAAATTGACAAATTCCTAAAAACATAAAATTTACCAAACCTACTCAAGAAAATATAGAAAATATGGATCCCTGGGTGGCTCAGCAGTTTGGCGCCTGCCTTTGGCCCAGGGTGCCATCCTGCAATTTTAGGGATCGAGTCCCACGTCAGGCTTCCAGCATGGGAATTTAGAAAAGCTTTCTCCGACTGAGAATTCCTGAGTGCTTTGCCAAATCCTTTTGATTCCCCCAAAGTCTTCATCCTATTTCCCAAAATAGGAAATAGACCTCTTTGTGGTCATGGGAATGTAATTTGTGAATAAAGTGAACTTTAGACACGTCTAAAAAATTTAGAAAAGTCTCATGTTAAACAAACAAAAAAAAAAAGGTATAATTCATAGCCTGCCTCTCCCTCTGCCTGTGTCTCTGCCTCTCTCTCTCCCTATGTCTATCATAAATAAAATCTTTAAAAAAAGAAAACATAGAAAATAAATCTAAACAGCCCTAAACAAATAAAGAGCTTAAATTAGTAGTCAAGAACCTTTCCCTTCAAAAGAGCTCAGGATCACGTGGCTTAACTAGTGAATTTCCAATAAAAATTTATCCTAATGCCTCTCAAATTCTTCCAAAGAATAGGAAGGAACAGTGCCTAACATATTCCATGAAGTCAGCATTATACTGATATCATAGCCAAGGATCAGAAGAATAAACTGACATCAGAATAAACATTGTGAAAATGTCTGTGCTACCCAGGGAAATCTAGATACTGCTATCACCTGTTAGATTGGACTATAGGAAATTTCCATTCTTGCAGGTAAAAATGGTTGAATATTTACAATTCCCTATGGTTCAGCCTATTAGTGGAGCAAGTATCCAGCAGGAAATCCACACCTGGACTCACTGTCCTCAGTCACCGTCCATGCTGTGCTTATATTTTATGACATGCTGTCCTTAGTTGCTGTGCATCACGTTTGTGCTACACATTCTCCCTAGAACCCTGGGGTTTGTTAGACATATCCCCATGGAAGCGGACATTAAAAGATTCAGATTTTCCTCTCTGCTGCTCATGGTACTATGCAGAATATTCTGGATCAGCCTCCCTCCTGTCATCATCGCCACAGCTATATGTCCCCATCACAACATCCACACCTCCTACATCCAAAAGGTGGTCGATTTTCTACATGTCAACTTGCAGTTTTTGTTCTCCCAGACCTCTGAGTGATTTCATCAGAAATCAGACTATTGCATAACTACCTATCATGTTCCAGTTATGAGACAAGCTCAAGGACCCTGATCCAAGATCTTAAATCCTCCCTCCCAATGCTATTATAGCAAGGACCATGTGGATAATTCCCTCCAGTTTATATGCTGAAGATTCTGGAATTTTATTTCAAAATCACCTAAATTAATTTCCCTCCCAACTCTTATCTCAGTCCTGTGGATTCAGTTGCTGCTTGAGTGTATGTTGTACAATTATTATATTATTTTGCAGTAAGTAATGGTGACATGTGTGATCCATGCACATATTGTCCCGAATGAGTGACATAGAGAGGAAAGCACCTCTCAACATGTGACACGGGCTTTGGGCAAGAGGTCGGGCATCCTTCACAAGGACAAGAATTGCGGGGATATTATTATCACAATTCTGTGTCTTCATTCTATTGAGGTAGATACTCTATAGATGATGTGGGCATCTGGCAGTCTCTCAAATGCACATGATCCCTTCAGGGATGGAAAATGCTGGAACAGGGGGCAGAACAGAAGTCCTGTCTCATTTGGCAGGGTTAAAAGGACTGACATGAGAAACCCAAAATTGGAGGTGGATCAGAGCAGGAAACTGGAATTGAATTCCGTAACCTTGGCATTTTCCCAAAGTCTCTATATTTCTCTGTATGTACAAAAGCCAGTTCTATATCCTGCTCCAGAATAACAGCTTTATAATAAAGAGGTCACATAAGGTGCTGGGTCTGCGTTCAGAGAGTGTCTGTGGTGTGTGGTGAATGCACTGCGGTGTCCTGTTTTGGCTGCTATTCCCTTCAGGCCAGGCGTCTACACAGGCCCTTCTTGCCTGCAGTGGGCAGTGTGTGGTCTCTGGCCATCATGTGGTGAGTTTTAACGGGTTGTGCTCTGCTCTGCTTGTGAAATGAGCCCTGATACCACGTGCACTAGAACTGAGGCCCTACTGAATTCTCAGGTTAGGAGATGTGGGTGGGCAAGGGTGCAGCTGCTCTGGAAAACCATATGGTGTGACATCAAATAAGTAATAGTTGAACAACCCTATGATCCAGCAAATGCACTACTGGTCATTTACTCTAAGAATATAAAAGCACTAAGATGCCTGGGTGGCTCAGCAGTTGAGCACATGCCTTCAGCTCAGGTCATGTTCCCAATCTGAGATTTCTGTCTCATATTGGATACCTGGGAGGAGCCTGTTTCTCACTCTTTGTCACTGCCTTGTTCAGTTTTCCATGAATAAATAGATAAAATCACTAAGAGGAAAAAATTCTGAGACACCTTGGTGCCTCAGTAGTTGAGCATCTGCCTTGGCTCATGGCTTAATCTCAGAGTCCAGGGATCGAGTCCCAAATTGGGCTCCATGCATGGAGCCTGCTGCTCCCTCTGCATATGTCTCTGCATCTGTGTGTGTCTGTTTTTCTCAGGTATAAATAAACGAGGTCTTTTAAAAAATAAAATAAAAATAATACAAAAATACAAATTCAAAGGGATACATGCACCTGGTTTTTTACAGCACCATTATGCACATTAGCCAAACTATTGAAACTATCGATACATGGAATGAAATCTAATCCATTTGGAACGATGGGCATGGAGGTAGCAAGTATAATGCTAAGTGAAGTGAGTCAGTCAAAGTAAGACAATCGTTGTATGATTTCAGTCATATATTGAGTTTAAGAAAGAAAAAATGAACAAAGGGGAATAAAGTCAATACCTAGATCTAGTAATAGCCCTTTCATTATAGAGTACAAGCTGATGGTTATCACATGGGAGGTAAGTGGGGTATGGATGATTTGTCAAATGGGGATTAGGGAATGTATTATTGTGTAGGACACATTGTGAGAACCCACATCCTGGGAGTGTCAGAAAATATGGTGTGAGGTAACCGGTGGGGAGGGACAAGGATTTTCCTGACTTCCTCACACCAATGAGTCAGGCGTTTGGGACAAAGATAATGCTCTTGTGTGCACGCCATGCTCTCTAGGAAGGTTGGGAGCAACAGCTACACTGAAGGGATGATACAGGTTAAACAATTTGCATGAAGAAAATATGTGTTACTTTCTGTAGTGGCAATATTTGCAATCTCTATATGGGTAGAAGGAGAGGATGACCCTTGAGACATCATCTGGGAAGACTTTGGAGGTGTCAGGCTCAGATTCTGGACTGTGGATGTGTCATCAATGAGCTTGGACTATCTCCTTTTTTGACATGTGACAAGGTGTTTGGGGTAAAGAAGTAATGTGAACCCCATGGATGAATTTCTCTGTCCCAGTCCCCATGGGAGAATCACAACATTCTATTCCGCATTATGGCAAGGGAAACAAAAGCAAAAATGAATTCTGGGAGCACCATCAAGATAAAAATGTTCTGAAGAATAAAGGAAACTCTCAACAAAACTGAATCACAAGCTACAGAATGGAGAAGATATTACCAAATGACATATCAGACAAAAGGCTTGTATCCAACATGTATAAAGAACTTATTAAAACTCATCACCCAAGAAACAAGGAATCCAGTCAAGAAATGGGGAGAAAACATTAACAGACATTTTCCCGAACAAACCTACAGTTGGCCAACAAGCACATCTGTATAAAAATATCAACAGCACTGTTCACAGATTTAGAATAATCAGAAAATATTTAGGGAACCACAAAGACCTCAAAGAGCAGCAGCAATCCTGAAAAGTAAAGCCAAGCTTACGAAATCCTGATTCTGATTGTCAAAGTATATTACAGCATTGTGATCATCAGGACACTATGGCACTGGCACAAATACAGATGTGTAAATAGAAAAGTTTGAGAACCCAGAAATGGACCCTAAAATCTGTGGTCAACATCCTGACAAAGCAGGACAGAATATCCAATGGAAAAAAGAAAGTCTCTTCAGCAAATAGTGTTGGGAATACTGGAGACCCACATGCAGAAGAATGAAAGGGGACCCTTTTCTGACATCATTCATAACAATGGACTCAAAGTTGATGAAAGAATTAAATGTGGGTTGGGAATCCATCAGATTTCTCAGGAGAACACAGGCATAACCTTTTATACCTCAGCTGCAATCACTTCTAGAGGTGTCTGCAGAGGCAAGGGAATGAAAAGGAAAATGAACCATGGCGACATCATCAAGGAAAGAGCATTTTCACAGCAAAGGAATCACTCAAAGTAACTAAAAGTCAACCTACAGAATGGGAGAAGATAGTTGGAAATGTCTTATCTATTTAAGGGCTGAAATCCAAAACATACAAGGGGCTTATCAAACTCAACAGCCACCAGTATCTCCAATCAGAATTGGGCAGTAGTTGTGAACAGACTTCTTGTCCTAACCTGAGATCCCACATCACACCATATATTAGGGATCTCATCCACATGCAAAATGAATTTCATTTGCTCACCTAGAAATGCTGTATATCCATGAAAATATTAGAACAAATAATCTGACAGAAAAGAGGGAAAACGTTTATGCCCCTTACTTGGAGATTACCATAGAAATTAGGCAATAATAAAATAAAAGATATTAATATCAGTCAACAAAAGAAAAATAATTTGCTTCTACATGACATTGTCATATAAATAATGAATGAGAACAAGCCTTACAAAAACACTTAGAAATAACTAAGGAGCTCAGGGAAAATTCAGGACGTAAAATCAGTTTATACAATAAAGCTAATTTCTACACACTAACAAGAAATTTTTGGTATAAGATTTACAAAACAATTCCCTTTACACTGCTATCAAAAATAAATATTTATGATTATACCTCATTAGGGAGAGAAAATCCCATTTAGAAATGACCAATATTAATGAAAGTCTTAAAAAGGCACAGAAAGGCAAAGATAAATACATTGATAGGTTAGATCATCATAAATACTCTGTCCCCCCTATAGAAAGTGATCTACGGTGGTGAAGTAATCGTTGTATATAACATGTAAAGAATTGAACCTAAGTCTGGAGTTAATTATATAGTTAACGAGGGATCCCTGGGTGGCGCAGCGGTTTGGCGCCTGCCTTTGGCCCAGGGCGCGATCCTGGAGACCCGGGATCGAATCCCACATCGGGCTCCCAGTGCATGGAGCCTGCTTCTCCCTCTGCCTGTGTCTCTGCCTCTCTCTCTCTCTCTCTCTCTCTCTCTCTCTCTCTGTGACTATCATAAATAAATAAAAATTAAAAAAAAATAAAAAAAAATAAAAAAAAAAATATATAGTTAACGACATGCAAATAGGGAACTCCACTGATTAAACCAGCCCATCCCGGACCCTGCAGCTGGGAGAGAAGCCCCAGCCCCAGGATACCCAGGTGACCCCATTCAGTGCTCACGACACAATAAAGACAAACCACCATGGAGTCTGGAGTCTGTGCCCTGCTGGGTTTTCCTTATCGCTATTTTAAAAGATAATTCAGGGAGAACAAGAGACCATGAGTCTGTAAGTGGAGGTGAGAGAAACAGGGGATGTGGGACCGTTTCCTGACCAAGATGTGTTGTGTCTGCAGGTGTCCAGGGTGAGGTGCAGTTGGTTGAGTCTGGCAGAGACCTGGTGAAGCCTTGGGGGTCCCTGCGACTGTCCTGTGTGGCCTCTGGATACAGCTTCAGTAGCTTCAGCATGAGCTGTGTCTGCCAGGCTCCAGGGAAGGGGCTGCAGTGGGTCACAGAAATTAGCAGTAGTGGAAGTAGCACATACTACGCAGATGCTGTGAAGGGCCGATTCACCATCTCCAGAGACAATGCCAAGAACACGCTCTATCTGCAGATGAACAGCCTGAGAGCCGAGGACATGGCCGTGTATTACTGTGCAGACACAGTGAGTTGACCTACGTGTGAGCCCAGACACAAACCACCCTGTAGAAGGGGATCAGGCCACCAGGGGGTGCAAACTCCTCACCACTTCTGTCTTGAAGGCCCAGGAGCAGGTGCAGATGGAGATTCTGGGCAGGTTTCCTGTCAGGGCCTGGGCTTCCTCTCCCATGAGCAGTTTCCCTAGGGAGCCTCTCTGAACACTTAATTATGTGTTTACCTATTCAGTCTCTTTCTTAAGAGACTTAGAAATTCAAGTATAGCACTGCAATTACTTGTACTTAACTTTTCCTGACCCGAAATATTAATCAATTACAGATACCTCCATTCGTGTTATCTGAACTTTTTTATGAGACCCAGTGGCACTCTGTGTATCACAGGACCCCAAGCTAACATGCTGTATTGAATATCACGGTATAGTGGAATTTCCAATCAACACAAGTGAATAGAGACATTCTACAAAAAGGTTAATAACAGCCTGAGAGTGCGAGAGATTCCCAGCATCACATGGTAGGGATGTGGACTCGTAGGTCACTCACACACACACACACACACACACACACACACACACTCATGAGAGTATAAATTTTTATCAGCCTCACCGTCATGTCCGTTGGGAGCCAGGCAGGCCTCTCATTACATTATAAATCCCTGGATGGTGCCAGGGAAGGACACTGGTTCAAAGTGTGTGTTGTGGGTCAGTGGTGGGGATGGAGTCCTGCTCCAGGAGGGGCTTGTGTTGAGTCAGTGTCCCAACTGTATCAAAAGAGGGAACTCCTGGGTTATTGTTTGATTTCTTATCCTATTTGTGGAGGAGAATAACGAGGAAGGAGCGTCAGTGAGCTAGCAGGCAATAAAGAATGGACATGGTGTGAGGAATAATTTCACTAAACAAGTATCAAAGTGGAAGGACAAAAGAGACACATTTACATTCTCAGTAGACAAATATGTGAATCCCATGAAAAGGAGAGGAATAATATATGGAAGCAGCACAAAACATAAAATGATAATACAAATAGGCCAAGATCCTACCAGGTCTCAGATGGTAGCTGTCCTCTCCCCAGGGTCACCAGCTGGTTCTTAAGGTCATGTGTACACAATGTGCTCAGAGTCCAGAAGCTTCTACTGGATCCATTAAGATCCTAGGGGTAAGGACCGGGATTCAAGGACCTTCCACCTGCAAAGTATGACTCATAGATTATTCAGGTGCTGACATCAGCGCACTCTGTGTGACCCCTACGATCCTCATGTTGGAACCTAAATCCATGAGATGGGGGGAGGTGGTGGGGCCTTAGGGGAGCACTTAGGTCAGGAAGTGCAGACTCATGATGGGATCAAGGCCCTTATACACCAGGACTGGGGAAGCTCCCTGCACCCTGGCCCCATGAGGTGACTCGGAAAGGACTGGGTAGGACGTGGGTGCTCTCCAGACACATCTGCCTGCACTTGGACCTTAGATGTCCCAGATTCCAGAGCTGTGAGAATGAGTCTCTGTTGTTTGATCCGCCCAGTCCATGTACGATGTTCCAGCACGTCATACAGGCTAAACTCAATTTTTTCTTTGTTTAAATTAAATTTACCAGGATTTACTATACACTCAGTGCTCATCACATCATGTGCCCTCCTTAACTCCCTTCACCGAGTTACCCCATCCCACACCCTTTCCCTTCCAGTGACCCTTAGTTTCGCCCCCCCCCCTGGAGTATAGTGTCTCTCATGACTTGGCTTCCTCTCTGTTATTACCCCACTAAGTTTCAATCCTTCCCTTATGGTCTCTTTCAGTATTTCTTATATTCCACATATGAGTGAGACTATATAATTGTCTTTGTGTGATTGATTTATTTCTCTCAATAGGATACCTCCAGGTCCAACCATGTTAAGGAAATGTAATTTCATGTTATACTTCATTTCTGATGGAGGTGTAATATTCCATTGTATATGTAAACCACATCTTCTTTATCCATTCATCTGTCGATGGACACCGAGGCTCCTTCCATGATTTCTTTATCCACTCTTCTGTACCAGCACATCATGACGCCTCCCAGAATTTGGCTGTTGTGGACATTGCTGCTGTGAACATTGGGGTGCAGGTGTCCATTCGTTTAACTACATCTGTGTCTTTGGGGTAAATACCCTGTAGTGCAAAGGCAGTGTCCTGGGGTGGCTCACTTTTTTAGGACATACCATTCAGTTTTCTGGAGTGGCTGAACAAGCCTGCATCCCCACCAAAAGTGGAAGACAGTTGCACTTTCTCGATATCCTCACTTATATTTATTGTTATGGACATGCTACTGTATCCATTCTGAGTTATATAAGTGGCATTATTGTGCTCATCCCATCAAGTGCCCTCCTCAGTGTCCATCATCCAGTCAGTTACCCCAACCCCACCTACCTCCCTTTCCACCACCCCTTGTTCTTTTCCCAGATTTAGGAGTTTCTCATGCTCTATCACCCTCACTGATATTTCCCACTCATTTTCTCTCCATTCCACTAAAATCCCTTTCACTATTTTTTATCAAAGTAGAGAGATGCCTGGGTGGCTCAGGAGTTTAGTGCCTGCCTTCTACTCAGGGTGTGATCCTAGAGTCCAGAGATCGAGTCCCAGATCGGGCTCCTGCATGGGGCCAGCTTCACCCTCTGCCTTTGTCTCTGCCACTATCATGAATAAATAAATAAAATATTTAAAATATATCTAAGTGTCTATCATCAATCTCTCATATATTCATCTCAAGTCTATTTGAGGTCTCTTCATCTAGCTCAGCCTTTATCCTATTGCCATGAGCCTGTCAGGAATCTGAACTGAATTCCTGCAATCTCTTCTTAGGCCCCTAATGATTAGATCATAGTCAGCCCCAGGACTGATGCTCCATTTCCTTCATGGTGGCTATTTGTTGTTCACTAAGTCCACACCTGAGATAGTTATGATCTCTGTGCTGCATCAGAGGAACATAGTCCAGGTTCTGTAAAGTACGTCCCTGCTCCCTAAGTTAACAGGCCCCTGTGTCAGGTACACGTCTCAGGAGAAGTGAGGCAGCCTCCCCCCATAGGAATCGTACCTGCAGATCACAGATTAGGTGCCCTGTGTTGTTGTCTGTGCCCTCAAGGATGTGGATACCACATCCAGGGAATGCAGACACCTGTGTCCAGGCAGACAAAGCCCATCAGTAGTGACCATCAGGATCAATGTCTCCAGGTGGTCTATGCTGTGCAGGTAGCAGTTCACAAATGGTCAAGTACATCCATGTGGAAACTGAAAGAAATGTGATCTTTGGAACCAGTAAATTTATGTATCGTTATATTTACAGCAGGTTAGTTACCAATATAAAATTTCTTCATTCAATTATGTCTAGGATAAATGTTACATTTGACTGTATATACGACTAGATTGGTAAATTTCTCTGCACCAATGTGGATCCTCTTAAATTCCTTTTTAAAAGATACATTAGGCTTAATTAAATTGTGAAAAAAAATAAATTGTGATCCACTCATTTGTCCAACACAGATTCTTATGCTCTAAATGTTGTGGACATTTTTTGACCTGATTCCAATACAACTTCTAGACCACGTGCTTGTCCAACAGCAAACAACATGCCTTGTGGGTTCAATGAGGAGATGCCCATCGGTCTTCCTGGGAGGTCCCGGGGATCCTGAATCAGTGGCTGTCCACTTATAGGGCAGGCTTCCTCGCAAACCTCCCCAATTTTTTCCTCAACAAATGGATAAAATCCACTCTCAGGCAGTATGAGCTCACTGCTGTCTCCTCAAGGCAGGGTGTGGTGTCTGGGGAAGGCAGAGCTGTGTTCTGGAGGAAGATGAGTTTATAGGGCCTTCTCTGTGTCTGGTGAGAGCTCCTCAAGTTTAGGGTCTCAGATGTCAGATTGGGACTGTGAGGATTGTTGTGATTGTTCATGACTGAGAAGACCTGAGTCTCCTTGTCCTGACACTCCTGTCCCAGCTGATGCTGCAAGAGTCAGACCCAGGACCGGGGAGGGGTTCACAGACCCCACACCTCAAAACAACTGCCCGTGGAGTCTCCATATGAAACAGTGATTTTGGTAGCAATGCATCCACCAACCCCAGGAGAGTGGGTGCAGTGAATTGGTTCATAATTATAGTTATAACATAGGCAACAGCCTGTCCCCCCAGGAGCCACAGGTCCATCTTCAGAGTCCAGTACCAGTACCAGTGCCCCTGTAGCTGAGCTCAGGTCCCACCAAAGAGGAAGCCATGTCTTACTGTGCAGGAGATATGGGGAGAGGCTGTCAGTGTGAGTCTAAACACACTCCCTGCAGGAACAGGACAAGGGATGGGCTGCAGGTGTGTTGAGGTCATCAGCAGATATTTAGGTCACCAGAGGGATCTCAGTTCACTGGGAGGCACTCAGGTCATTGGAAGCACTGAGGATATAGGTGGAGCTCTGGTCACCAGGGATATTCATAGACTGGGGCCATTTAGGAATCACAAGGACAGGATAACACCCAGGAAGAGATGTAGAATGTGAATTGTCTTTCTTCTTAGCTAAAGAAAACATTGTGGGTTTGTAGGTCTGCATTTAGAAAAGTCATGATATTTTTACTCATAGTATACGTTCATATAATTAGGTTTTAAGTCATAAAAATTTATAACCTAAAATATCCATTAAATACCATCTGGAAAACGAATATTTTGAAGAAAATATTTTTAATTATTTACATTTATGGTTGTAGATTTCATGATAAATATTTAAATTCTTAACTAAAAAGTATTAGAATTAATTTGTAACTGAGCAGGGAACATTTTTCCATCTCTTTGTGTCTTCCTCAATTTCTTTCAGAAGTGTTCTGTAGTTTTAGGATGCAGATCCTTTACCTCTTTGGGTAGGTTTATTCCTAGGTGTCTTATGCTTTTGGGTGCAATTATAAATGAGATTGACAACTTAATTTCTATTTCTATAGTCCCCTTGTTAATGTATAGACATGCCACTGATTTCTGGGTATTGATGTTGTATCTTGACACACTGCCGAATTGCTGTAAGAGTTCTAGCAATCTTGGGGTGGAGTCTTTTGGGTTTTCTATGAACAGTGTCATGTTGACTGTGAAGCCAGAGAGTTTGACTTCTTCTCTGCGAATTTGAATGCCTTTTATTTCTTTTTTTTTTTTTTTGTCTGATTGCTGAGGCTAAGACTTCTAGTACTATGTTGAATAGCAGTGGTTTGAGTGGAAATCCCTTTCGTGTTTCTCCTGGTTTTTTTAAAAAGATTTTATTTATTTATACATGAGAGAGAGAGAGAGAGAGAGAGAGAGAGAGAGGGAGAGGCAGAGACATAGGCAGAGGCAGAATCAGGCTCCATACAGGGAGCCCAAAGTGGGACTAGATACCGGGTCTCCAGATTCAGGCCCAAGGCTGAAGGTGGTGCATAACTGCTGAGCCATCTGGGCTGCGCCTCATGTTCTTATTTTAGCGGAAAGGCTCCCAGTGTTTCCCCATTGAGAATGTCATTTGCTGTGGGCTTTTCATAGATGGCTTTTAAGATGCTGAAGAATGTTCCCTCTATCCTACACTCTGAAGAATTTTGATCAGAAATGGATGCTGTATTTGTCAAATGATTTCTCTACATCCATTGAGAGGATCCTGTGGTACTTGTTTTTTCTCTTGTTGATATAATCTATCACACTGATTGCTTTATGAGTGTTGAACCAGCCTTGCATCCCGGAGATAAAATCCTAATGAAAGAGGGATGGATGTATACTCTAAACATTCCAGAACACTTGTGAAAGACAGGAAGGAAGAGAGAAGTAGATAGACAATATTTATTCTCATAGATTAGAAGAAAAAATATTGAAACATTATGCTACCAAAAGCAAATTACACATTCAAAGCCATCTGTATAAAAATATCACCAGCATTTTTCTTTTTCTTTTTTTTTTTTTTCACCAGCATTTTTCACAGAGCTAGAGCAAATAATCTGAAAAATTTTAGGGAACCAAAAATACCTCAAATAGTGAAAGCAATCCTGAAAAAGTAAATCAAAGCTGGAGACATCCGGATTCTGGCTGGCAAGGTAAATTACAAGGTTGTGATCATCAGGACAGTATGGCACTGGCACAAATACAGGCATATAGAAAAATAGAAAAGATTGAGAACCCAGAAATTGAACATGAAATCTGTGGTCAAAAAGTCTTGCCAATGATTTTCCAGTGTTTTATCACGGCCTGCAAGGGCTCACATGCTTGGGTCCTCAGGCTACCCTTCCACATCCTCACTGAATATTCTTTTCATTCTTTGCAGGTGACAAGCCCTTGCACTTGCCTTTCTCTCTGCCTAGAGTGCTATTCCTAGTTCTTTTCAGGCCTGGTTCTTTATTTCCCCCATATCTCCCCTCCAATGTCCTGGCTTCAACAAAACCTTCTGTAACCACCTAATCAAACATGTTCCATCCTTTATTCCTCACATCTTGTTTATTTCCTTCAAGGCATTGAATCTGTAATTATCTTAGTTACCTGCTTATTTTCCTTTTCTCTACATTAGTTTTCGTTGCTGCTGTAACAACTTATCACAAACTTAAGAGGCTTAAAATAACACACACTTGTTATTTTACAGTTTTTGAGGTCAAGAAGCCCAAGATGGATCTCACTAGGCTAAAATCAAGGTGTTGTAGAGCAGTTCTAGGAAAGCTTGTTTTCCTGCTTCTTCCAGTTTCTAGAGGCTGAATGCAATCCTTGACATGTGACCCCTTCTGTCTTCAAAACCAGCAGTGGCCAGTTGAGACTTTTCTCATATCACATTAGTCTGACATTGACCCTTCTGTCTCCTGCTTGTACTTTTAAGGACTCTTATACTGGGCCTAACTAGAGAACACAAAATAATCTCCCTACTTTAAGGTTAGCTGGTTATCATCCTTAATTTCTTCTGCTACTTTAATTTCCCTTTGCCATGTAATATAACATATTCACAGGTTATGGGGATTAGTATACAGGACATCCTTGGGAAGACATTATTCTACCTACCACACTTCTTCACTAAAATGTAAGCTCCATGAGGGCAAAGACATTGTCTTGTTCAGTCCAGTAGCCTAAGTTCCAAATATCAAAGGCACTTAAGGTATTTGTTGAGCTAATGAAAAAATTAAAACACTATTGCTTTGTTGATGCTCTTGACTTTTTCTGACTCTTGTCCTATACTTTGTGCTCCTGTATAATTTTTTACATCTCCCAGCAATAGTACCACATCTCATCTTGTATTCATTATGTTCACATGCTTATCATTAAGACCTTGGTCAAGGTGAAGTGTCGTGATAATATCTCAATAAAGGATTAAGTGCTGTGAAAGATGTGTTGAATCAATAAATTTTAAAGTAAAAGGGAAAGTAAAAGTTTCCAAAAGATTTATGTTAATGATTTTGTAATTATTTTCATGATTCCTAATAAAGTATGGAATATTCTAAAAAAAAAGTCTTGCCAAATCAGGAAAGAATATCCAATGGGGAAAAAAGGAGGTCTCTTCAACAAATGGTGTAGGGAATACTGGAGACCCACAGCAGAAGAATGAAAGGGGGCACCTTTCTTTCATCATTCACAACAATGGACTGAAAGTTGATGAAAGATCTAAATGTGAGTCAGGAAACCATCAGAATCCTCAGGAGAACACAGGCAGCACCTTTTCTACCTCAGCTGCAACCACTTCTAGACGTGTCTCCAGAGGCAAGGGAAAGAAAAGGAAAATGAACTATGGGGACTTCATCAAGGAAAGAGCATTTTCACGGCAAAGGAATCACTCAGTGTAATTAAAAGGCAACATACAGAATGAGAGAAGATTTTTGGAAATGTCTTATCAGACTAAAGGCTCAAATCAAATCTACACTGAATTATCAAATGCAACAGCCACCAGTATCTCCAATCAGAATTGGGCAGAAGTCGTGAACAGACTTCCTGTCCTGTCCTGATTTCCCACGTCACACCATATATTAGTGAGCTCATCCACATGAAAACGAAATTCATTTGCTCTCCTAGATCTGCTATATTCAAACAAAATATTTGAACGAATAATTGGACAGAGAAGAGGGAAACATCTATGCCATTGAAGAGTACCATAGAAATTAGGCAAGAATAATATAAAAGTTATTAAACTCAGTCAACAGGTAGAAAATGAATGTTTTTGCTTATATAAAGTAATCGAGGAAAATCCTTGGAAAAAAACACTTAGAAGTAAGTAAAGAGCTCAGGGAAAATACAGGTTATCAAATAAACATAGACAATAAAGTTAATTTCTACACAGTAACAACAAATTTTCTGTAAAAAATTTACAAAACAATCCATTTTACACTGGTATCAAAAATAAATATTTATGATTAAACATTATGGAGAGAAAATTTCCTTTAAAAATACCTATATTAATGAAAGACTTTCAAAAGGCACGGAGAAATGTAAAGATAAATACGTTGATGGATTAGAACATCAAAAATCCACCGTCCCACCTAAAGAAAGTGATCTGGGATTGTGAAGTAATGCTTCTATATAACTTGTAAAGAAATGAATCTAAGTATGGGGCTGACTCTATAGTGAGAGGACATGCAAATAGGGCCCTCACTCCACTGACCCTGCAGCTGGGAGAGCAGCCCAGGCCCCAGGATCTCCAGGTGACACCATTCAGAGACCAGGACAGAACACAGACATACGACCATGGAGTCTCAGCTGGGTTTTCCTTGTCGCTATTTTAAAAGGTAACTCATGGAGCTCAATGGACCTTGAGGCTGTGAGTGGAGGTGAGTGAGAAACAGGGGATGTGGAACAGGTTCTTGACCAGGATGTCTTGTGTCTGCAGGAGTCCAGGGTGAGGTGCAGCTGGTGGAGTCTTGGGGAGACCTGGTGAAGCCTGGGGGTCCCTGAGACTCTCCTGTGTGGCCTCTGGATTCAAATGCAGTAGCTACTACATGTATTGGATCCAACAAGCTCCAGGGAAGGGGCTGCAGGGGGTTGCACGGATTAGCAGTGATGGAAGTAGCACAAGCTACGCTGACCCTATGAAGGGACGATTCACATCTCCAGAGAAAACACCAAGAACACGCTGTATCTGCAGATGAACACCAGAGAGCCAAGGACACGACTCTATTCCTGTGCGAGGAACACTGTGAGGCGACCACACTGTGAGCCCAGACACAAACCTCCTTGTAGAAGGGGATCGGCCCACCAGGGGTGCGTACCTCACCACTTCTGTCTTTAAGGCCCAGGAGCAGGTGCAGATGGAGGTTCTGGGCAGGTTTCCGGTCAGGGTCTTGGCTTCCTCTCCAAGGAGCAGTTTCCATCAGGGTGTCTCTATGAACACTTGGTTATGTGTTTACCTCTTCAGTCTCTTTCTTAGAGACTTAGTAATTCAAGTGTAGCACTTGCACTTGTACTTAACTGTTCCTGACCTGAAATATTAACCAATACAAATAACTCCATTCACACCATCTGAACCTTTTCATGATTCCTAGTGCCTCTTCCTGTGGATCACAGGACCCCAAGCTAACATGCCCTCTGAACATCATGGGATAGAGGAATCTTCAATCAACACAGTAGATAGAGACATTCTATAAAAATGTTAATAACATCCAGGGAGTGAGAAAGATTCCCAGCATGAAATGGTAGGGACGTGGACTCAGAGGTCAGTCACACACACACACAATCACAAGAGTATAAGCTTTTATCACCTTCCACTTCATGTCTGATGGGATCTAGGCCAAACTCTCATCACGTAATCCCAGGAATTTGCCAGGGAAAGACACTGGCTCAGGGAGTGTGCTGTGAGTCATTGGTGGGAACGGGATCCTGCTCCATGGCATTTTGGGAGGAACTGGGGCCTTAGGGGAGCACTTAGGTCAGGAGGTGCAGCCTCATGATTGCATCAGAGCCTTTATACACAAGGACTGGGAATTCTCCCTACACCCTGAACCCATGTGAGGTGACGGGCAAAGGACGGGCAAGGATGTGGGTGCTCTCCAGACAGCACATCTACCTGCACCTGGACCTCAGTCTTTCCAGACTCCAGAACTGTGGGAATAAGTGTCTGTTTTTTAATCCACCCAGTCCATGTAGGATGTTCCAGCAGGGGGCACAGGCTAATCTCAATTTTTTTCTTTGATTAAATTGAATTTACCACATTTACCATGCACTCAGTGCTCATCATATCATACACTCCCCTTAACTCCCATCTCTGTTATCCCATACTCCACCACCTCCATTCTAGTGACCCTCAGTTTATTTTTTCCCACTTAAGTGTCTCTCAAAATTTGTCTTCCTCTGTAGTGTTACTCCACTAAGGTTCAATCCTTCAATTATGGTCTTTTTCAATATTTCTTATATTTCACATATGAGTGAGGCCATATCATTGCATTTTGGTGATTGATTTATTTCTCTCAATATAGTGCCTCCAGTTACATCCATGTTTAAGGAAATGTTATTTTATGACATCCATCACATCTGATGGTTGTGCAATATTCCATTGTATATATAGACCACACCTTCTCTATGCATTCATCTGCCAGTGGACACCGAGGCGTCTTCTACATCTTCTTCATCACTCCTCTGTAGAAGGGCATCATGACTCCTCCCAGAGTTTTGCTATTGTGGCCTTTGCTGCTGTGAACTTTGGGCTGCTAGTTTCCCTCACTTCATTAAAATGAACATTCTGAGAGGCAGACTGATACCCACTCAGGGCATGATATGAATATGGACCCTGAAGGACACACACACATACACTTTCTCAGACACACACCACACACACACAAGTGTATAAAAACTTTATCATCTTCCACCTGAGGGTATTATTTATTTCCCTTAACCTTTCCTCATGGTCTTTTAATAGTTTTTCTCTTTTCTCCTCAGCTTCCTTCCTTAAAATCAACTTATGTTCTATGTTGCTCATTCTTTCTTCCACCACATTAACCCTCATTGTTAGGAACTCCAGGTCAGATTGCATCTCACGTAATTGATTTTTAATTTCAGCCTGATCTAAATTCTGCAGTCATGAAGTCTCTTGAATCTTTTATGCTTTTTTTCTAGAGTCAGAAGTAGCCTTATAAGCAAAAGATGAATGGATAAAGATGTGGTTTATGGATACAAAGGAATATTACTCAGGAATTAGAAACGACAAATACCCACTATTTGCTTCGACATGGAGGGACCTGGAGGGTATTGTGTTGAGTGAAATAAGTCTATCAGACAACGACAAACATTATATGGTCTCATTCATTTGGGGAATATTAAAAATAGTGAAAGGGAATAAAGGGAAAGGAGAAAAAATAAGTGAAAATATCAGTGAGGGTGACAAAACATGACAGACACCTAACTCTGGTAAATGAACAAGGGGTAGTGGAAGGGGAGGTGGGCGGAGGGTGAGGGTGACTGGGTGATGAGCATCAAGGGGTGCATTTGGCAGATGAGCACTGGGTGTTGGGCTATATGTTGGCAAATTGAACTCCAATAAAAAATAGTAAAAAGTAAAATAAAACAAAGACTGTAATAAAGGATGAAGAAGAATACTATATAAGAAACATGGCTTATCCAACAGAAGATCTATCTTTTCTAAAGTTTCCTACTGCTAACGTTGGAGAAGACAAGTGCACAAACCAATTAACCCTAATTTTAATGACACTCATGGCTACTATTATTAAGTTAACAGTGGGGACTTCAATGTCCCCCTAACATCAGTGAGAATCATCTAAGCAGAAGCTCAACAAGGAAACGAGGGGTTTGATAGACATACAGGATCAGACGTTCATAACAAATGGAGCATTTTGTATAAAGCAGAATACACGTTCTCAATTGTACATGGAAATACTGCAGAATTGATCATATACAGGTCATAAGTCTTGTGTCAAGTGGTACAGAATGCTTGAATTCACTCCATGCATATTTTTAGACCAATATGCTATGAAAACAGAAGTCAAACTCAATAGAACAAGGAAGGGCCCTAAGCGACAATTATAAACCACATCATACCAGTGAGAATGGTGAAAATCAACAAGACAGGAAACAACAAATGTTGGAGAGGATGTTGAGAAAGGAGAACCTTCTTGCACTGTTGGTGGGAATGTGAACAGGTGTGGCCACTCTGAAAACTGAGTTGAGTTTCCTCAAAGAGTTAAAAATAGATCTGTTATAAGACCCAGCAATTGCATTGCTGGGGACTTCCCCAGGGATACAGATGCAGTGAAACACCGGGCCATGTGCACCCTGATGTTTATAGCAGCAATTTCTACAATAGCCAAACTGTGGAAGGGGCCTCAGTGTCCATCAACTGATGAATGGATAAAGAAGATGTGGTCTATGTATACAATGGAATATTCCTCAGCCATCAGCGAGGAGGAATACTCACCTTTTGCTTCAACGTAAATGGAACTGGAGGGTATTATGCTGAATGAAGTAGGTCAATATCAGAGGACAAACATTATATGGATTCATTCATTCGGGTAATATAAGAAAATGTGTAAAGGATTATAGAGGAAATCAGGGAAAATAAGTGGGAAAGATTAGAGAGGGTGACAAAACACGAGAGACTCCTAACTCTAGGATATGAAAAAGAAGTAGTGGGAGGGGAAGTAGGAGGGGGTATGGGGTGACTTGTTGATGGGCGTTGAGGGGGATACTTGACGGGATGAGCCCTGGGTGCTATGCTATATGTTGGAAATGAACCTCAATAAAACATGTATAACAAATAAGTAATTGTAGATAATTAATCTTATTAATAATCTTATAATCTTATTGAAGAAGATATGGCTCAATGAAGAAATTAAAGAAGAACTTAAGCAAAAATTTAATCAATGAAAATTAAATCTCAACATGGTAAGGCTTTGGGACATGTCAAAAGCAATCCGCAGAGGGAACTGAGCAGTACAGGTCTTCCTCAAAAACAGGAAAAATCTAAGACAAGCAAGATAAACTAGCACCTAAAGGAGCTGGAGAAAAACCCTAACCCTAACCCTAACTCGTAACCTACCCTATCCCTAACCAGTACCCTAACCGTAACCTGTAATCTAAACCTAACCCAAACCCTAATCCGTACCCTAAACCTAACCCTAACCCAAACACTAACCCCTACCCTATCCCTACCCCTAACCACAAGTACCCTAACCCTAACCCTAATCCTAACCCTAACCCATACCCTAAACCGAAAACTAACCTGTAACCTTAACCTAACCCTAACCCTAACCCGTACCCTCGCCGTAACCCTAACCCATACACTAAGCCATAACATAACCCTAACCCTAATTCTAACCTGTACTCTAAACCTAATCCGAACACTCACCCTAACCCTAACCCTAACCCTAACACTAACCCATACACTAACCCTAACCCTAACCCGTAACCTAACCCTAACCCTAACCCGTACCCTAACCCATACCCTAACGCTAACCCTAAACCGTACCCTAACCCTAACCCTAAACCGTACCCGGCCCTAACCCTAACCCTATACAGTACCCTAAATTTAACCCTAACCCATACCATAACCCGTACCATAACCCAAACCCTAACACTAACCAGTACCCTAACCCTAACCCTTACCCTAACCCGTACCCTAACCCTAACCCTAACCTGTACCCTTACCCTAACCCTTACCCTAACACGTACCCTATCCCTAACCCTAACCCATACCATAAACCAAACCCTAACCCTAACGCTAAAACTAACCCGTACACTAACCCTAACCCCAAAGCAAACCGGTACCCTAACCCTAACCCTAACCCTAACCCGTACCCTAACCCTAAACCTAACCCTAACCCTAACCCTAACCCTAAACCTAACCCTAACCTGTACCCTAAACCTAACCATAACCCTAACCAGTACCCTAACCCTAATGCGTTCCCTAACCCTACCGCTAACCCTAACCCTAACCCGTATCCTAAACCTTAACCTAACCCTAAACCTAACCCTAACCTGTACCCTAACACTAATCCTAAGCCTAACCCTAACCCTAACCCTATTCATAACCCATACCCTAAACCTAACCCTAAACCTTACCGTACCCTAACCTTAACCCTAACCCTAACCAGTACCCTAACCCTAACCCTCCCATACCATATCCTGTACCCAAACCGTAAAAGTAAACCGTAACTTAATCCTAACCCTAACCCTCACCTGTAACATAACCCTAACCCTAACCCGTCCTCTAACCCTAACACTAACCGAACCGTATCCTAACTCTAACCTTAAACCTAACCCTCACCCATACCCTAACCCTAACCGAACCCTAACCCTCACCAGTACCCTTACCCTAAACCATAACCTATCCCTAACCGGAAATCTAACCCTAACCAGTACCCTAACCCTAACCTGTAATCTAAACCTAACCCAAACCCTAACCCGTACCCTAAACCTAACCCTAACCCAAACACTAACCCCTACCCTAACCCTACCCCTAACCACAACAAGTACCCTAACCCTAACCCTAATCCTAACCCTATCCCATACCCTAAACCGAAATCTAACCTGTAACCTTAACCTAACCCTAACCCTAACCCGTACCCTCGCCATAACCCTAACCCATACACTAAGCCATAACATAACCCTAACCCGAATTCTAACCTGTACTCTAAACCTAATCCGAACACTCACCCTAACCCTAACCCGTACCCTAACCCTAACCCTAACCCTAACCTGTATCCTAACCCAAACACTAACCCTAACCAGTACCCTAACCCTAACCCTACCCTAAACCTAACCCGTAACCTAACCCTAACCCTAACCGGTACCCTAACCCTAACGCTAAACCATAACCTAACCCTTACCGTAACGCTAACCCTAACCCTTACCCGTACCCTTACCCTAACTCTAACCCTACACGTACCCGTACCCTAATCCTAACTCTAACCCTAACACTAACCCGTATCCTATCCCTAAACCGTACCCTAACCCTAAACCTAACCCTATGCCATACCCTAACCCTAATCCTAACCCTAACCCTAACCCTAACCCTATCCCGTACCCTAACCCTAACACTAACCCTCACACTTTCCCTAACCCTAACCCTAAAACCTAACCCCTACCCTAACCAGTACCCTAACCCGTACCCTAACCCGTACCATAACCCTAAACCTAATTCTAACTCGTACCCTAATCCTAGCCCTAACCCACACCCTAACCCTATACCGTATCCTCAACCTAACCCTAACCTGTATTCTAACCCTAACACTAACCCTAACCAGTACCCTAACACTAACACTAACTCTAACCCTTACACCTACCCTAAACCTAAACCTAACCGGTACCCTAAACCTAAACCTAAGCCTAACCCATACCCTAACCCGAACCCGTGCCCTAAACCTAACCTTAACCGTCACCGTTCCCTTAAACCTAACCCTAACCCTAACCGGTTCATAACCCTAACCCTAACCCTAACCCTTACCCTTACCCATACCCTATCCCTAACCTTAACCCGTACCCTAACCCTATCCCTAAACATATCCGTACCCTCACCCTAACCCTAAGCTGTACCCTAACCCTAACCCGTAACCTAAACCTAACCCTTACACTAACCCTAACCCGTACCCTAACCCTAACCAGTACCCTAAACCTAACCCTAACCCGTACCCTAACCCTAACCCTAACCTAACCCGTACCCTAACCCTAACCCTAACCGTCACCCGTACCCTAACACTAACCCTAACCCTAACCAGTACCCTAACCCTAAACCTCACCCTAACCCGTACCCTAACCCATACCCTATCCCTAACCCTAACCCGTACCTTAACCCTATCCCTAACCCAAAACTTATCCCATACCCTCACCCTAACCCTAAGCCGTACCCTAACCCTAAGCCGTACCCTAAACCTAACCCTTACACTAAACCGTACCCTAACCGTAAACCTAACCAGTAACCTAATCCTTACCCTAACCCGTACCCTAACCCTAACCCTAACCCTACCCTGTACCCTAAAGCGTACACTATCCATAACCCTAACCCTTTCCCCTACCCTAACCCTAAACCTAAACCTATCCCGTACCCTCAAGATAAGCTTTAGCCGTACCCTAACCCTAACCCTCACCCGTTCCCAAACTCTAACCCTAACCCGTACCCTAACCCTAACCCTAACCCTAACCCTACTGCTAACCCGTACCCTCACCCTTACCCTAAGCCGTACCCTAACCCTAACCCGTACCCTAACCATAAACCTTACACTAACCCTAACCCGTACCCTAACCCTAACCCTAACCAATACCCTACCCTAACCCTAACCCTAACCCGTACCCTAACCCTAATCCTAACCCGTACCCTAACCCTAACACTAACCCTATACTTTCCCTAACCCTAACCCTAAAACCTAACGCCTACCCTAACCAGTACCCTAACCCGTACCCTAACCCATACCATAACCCTAAACCTAATTCTAACTCGTACCCTAATCCTAACCCTAACCCTCACCCTAACCCTATCCCATACCCTCAACCTAACCCTAACCTGTATCCGAACCCTAACAAATCCTAACCAGTACCCTAACACTAACCCTAACTCTAACCCTTACTCGTACCCTAACCCTAACCCTAACCGGTACCCTAAACCTAAACCTAAGCCTAAACCGTACCCTAACCTGAACCCGTGCCCTAAACCTAACCCTAACCGTCACCCGTTCCCTTAAACCTAACCCTAACCCTAACCGGTTCATAACCCTAACCCTAACCCTAACCCTTACCCTTACCTGTACCCTATCCCTAATCTTAACCCGTACCCTAACCCTAACCCTAAACCTATCCCGTACCCTCACCCTAACCCTAAGCTGTACCCTAACCCTAACCCGTACCCTAAACCTAACCCTTACACTAACCCTATCCTGTACCCTAACCCTAAACCTAACCAGTACCCTATACCTAACCCTAACCCGTACCCTAACCCTAACCCTAACCCTAACCCATACCCTAACCCATAACCTATTCCTAACCCTAATTCGTACCCTAACCCTAACCCTAACCGTCACCCGTACCCTAAACCTAACCCTTACCCTAACCAGTACCCTAACCCTACCCCTCACCCTAACCCGTACACTAACCCATACCCTATCCCTAACCCTAACCCGTACCCTAACCCTAACCCTAACCCAAAACCTATCCCGTACCCTCACCCTAACACTGAGCTGTACCCTAACCCTAACCCGTACCCTAAACCTAACCCTTACACTAACCCTAACCGTACCCTAAACGTAACCCTAACCAGTAACCTAACCCTTACCCTAACCCGTACCCTAACACTAACCCTAACCCTAAACCTATCCCGTAACCTCAAGATAAGACTTAGCCGTACCCTAACCCCAACCCTAACCCGTTCCTTAACACTAACCCTAACCGATACACTAACCCTCACCCTAACCCTACCGCTAACCCGTACCCTCACCCTTACCCTAAGCCATACCCTAACCCTAACCCATACCCTACCCGTAAACCTTACACTAACCCTAAACCGTACCCTAACCCTAACCATAACCAATACCCTACCCTAACCCTAACCCTAACCCGTACCCTAACCCTAATCCTAACCCTAACCCTAACCCGTTACCTAACCCTAACACTCAACCTAACCCGTACCATAACCCTAACCCGAACCCTAACCTGTACCCTAACCCGAACCGAGCACTAACCCTAAACTTAACCTTACCCCTAACCCGTACACTCACCCTCACCCTAACCCGTACCCTTACCCTAACCCGTACCCTAACCCTGAACCATACTCTAAACCTAACCTGTACCCTAAACCTAACCCTAACCCGTACCCTAATCCTAACCCTAACCCTAATCCTCAACCCGACCCTAATCCTAACCCTAACCCGTACCATAAACCTAACCCTAACCCGTACCCTAACCCGTACCCTAACCCGTAACCTAAAGTTAACCCTAACCCTAATCTGTAGCCTACCCCTATCCCGTACCCTAACCCATACCCTAACCCTAACCCTATCCCTAACCCGTATCCTAAACCTAACCCTAACCCTAAACCTAACCCTAACCTGTACCCTAACCTTAACCATAATCCTAACCCTAACCTGTACCCTAACCCTTTCCCTTACACTAACTATAACCCGTACCCTGAACTTATACCTAACCAGTACCCTAACCCTACACCTAACCCTAACCCGCACCCCAACAGTAACCCTAACCCTACCCCTATCCCGTACCCTTACCCTAAGCCTAACCTTGACCCGCACCCACCCTAACCCTAACCCGTAACCTAACCCTAACCCTAACCGTAACCTTAACCCGTGCCCAGCCCGAACCCTAACCAGAACCGAACCCTAACCCTCACCCGACCCTTAACCCGTACACTCACCATAACCCTAACCCGTACCCTAACCCTATAACGTACCCTTACCCTACCCTTACTCTAACCCTAACCCGTACCCTAACCCTAACCCTAACAAGTACCCTAAACCTAACACTAACCCGTACCCTAACCCTAACACTAACCTGTCGCCTACCCCTAACCCGTATCCTAACCCGTATCCTAACCCTAACCCTAACCCTAACCCAAACCGTACCCAAACCCTAACCCTAAACCGTAATCTAAGCGGTACCCTAACCCTAACCATAACCCTAAACCTAATCCGTACCCTAACCCTAACCCTACCCCAACCAGTAACCTAACACTTAACCTACCCTAACCAGTACCGTAACCCTATCCCTAAACCTAACCCGGAGCCTAACCTAACCCTAACCCTGAACCTAACCCTAACCTGTACCCTTCCCTAACCTTAACCCTAACCTAACCAGTACCCTAACCCTAACCCTAAACCTAACCCTAAACTGTACCCTAACACTAACCCTTACCCTAACCAGTACCCTAAACCTAACCCTAAACCTAACCCGTACCCAAACTCTAACACTAAACCTAACCAGTACCCTAACCCTAACCCTAACCCGTACCCGTACCCTACCCTAACCCTAACCCGTACCCTAGCCGTACACTAACCCTAACCCTAACCCATACCCTAACACGTACCCGAAACCTAACCCTAATCCTAAACCTAAACCTAAACCGTACCCTAACCCTAACCCTAACCCGTAACCTAACCCTAACCTAAACCCGAACCTGTACCGTAACCCGTACTCTAATCCTAACTCTAACCCATAATCGATGCCTAACCCTAACCCGAAACCGCACCCTAAACCTAACCCAAACCCTAACCCTAACCCGTTACGTGACCCTAACACTAACCCTAACCAGTACCCAAACCCTAACGCTAACCTAACCCATACCATAACGCATACCCTAACCCTAACCCGTACCCTAACCCTTACCCTTATTCTAACCCTAACCCGTACCCTACACCTAACCCTAAGCAGTACCCTAACCCTAACCCTAACCTTAACCCTAGCCCATACCCTAAACCTAACACGAACCCTAACCCTAACCCGTAACCTTGCCGTAAAACTAAGCCTAACCTGTACCCTACCTCTAACACTAACCCGTACCCTAACCCTAACCATAACCCTAAACAGTACCCTAACCCTAAACCTAACCCTAATCCGTACCCTAACCCTAACCCTAATCCGTATCCTAACCCTAACCCTAACCCTAAAACTAACCCTAAACTGTACCCTTACCCTAAACCTAACCCTATCCCTAAACAGTACCCTAACCCTACCCTTACCCAATCCTTTACCCGTTACCTAACCCTAACCCTAACCCTAACCAGTACCCTAACCCTAACCCTAACCCGTAACCTTACCCGAACCCTAACCCTAACCTGTACCCTATCCCTAAACCTAACCCGTACCCTAAACCTAAACCTAACCCTAACCCTATCGCTAACCCGTACACTAACCCTAAACCCAACACTA
Organism: Vulpes ferrilata; assembly: GCA_024500485.1. NCBI lineage: Eukaryota > Metazoa > Chordata > Mammalia > Carnivora > Canidae > Vulpes > Vulpes ferrilata. The sequence continues at coordinate 100,216 of JAJBZS010000127.1, forward strand.
ACCCTACCCGTAACCTAACCCATACCCTAAGAATAACCCTTACCCGTACCCTAAGCCAAGCCCTAACCCTTACACTAAACCTAACCTAAACCCTAACCGTACCCTAAACCTAACCCTAACCCTAAACCCTACACTAACCCTAACCCTAACCCTAAACAGTAACCTAACCTAAACCTAACCCTAACCCATGCCGTAACCCTAACCCTAAACCTAACCCGTACGATAACCCTAACCCTAACCCGTACCCGTACCCTACCCTAACCCTAAACCGTACCCTAGCCGTACACTAAACCTAACAAAAACCCATACCCTAACACGTACACTAAACCTAACCCTAATCCTAAACCTAAACCTAAACCGTACCCTAAACCTAACCCTAAACCAAACCAGTACCCTAACCCTAACCATGACCCTAAACCGTACCCTATCACTAACCCTAAGTCTAACCCTAACAAGTACCATAACCGTAACCCTAACCCTAATCCTAACCCGTACCCTTACCCTAACCCGTAGCCTAACCCGTTCCCTCACACTGACCCTAACCCTAACCAGTACCCTAACACTAACCCTAACCCTAACCCGTACAGTAACACGTACCCTAACCCTAACCCTGACCCGTAACCTAGCCCTAACCCTAACTCTAACCCTAACCTGTACCGTATCCCGTTCCCTAACCCTAACCTAACCCTAACCCTAACCTGTACCCTAACCCTAACCCTAAGCCTAACCCATACACTAACCCTTACCCTAACCCTAACCCTAAACCTAAACCTAACCTGTTCCCTAACCCTAACCCTAAACCAAACCAGTACCCTAACCCTAACCCTAACCCTAAACCGTACCCTAACCCTAACCCTAACCCTAAAACGTACCCTAACCCTAATCCGTACCCTAACCTTAACCCGTACTCTAACCCTAAACCTACCCTAATGAGTACCCTAACCCTAAACCTAACCAGTAATCTAACCCTAACCCTAACCCTATCCCTAACCCATTTCCTAACCCTAAATTTAACCCGAAATCTAAACCTAACCTGTACCCTAACCCTAACCCAAACACTAACCAGTACCCTCACCCTAACCCTAAAACTAACCCGTACGCTAACCTTAACCCTAACCCTAACCCGTACCGTAACCAGTACCCTAACCCTAACCTTAACCCGTAACCTAAACCTTAACCTAACCCTAAACTGTACCGTAACCCGTACCCTAACCCTACCACTAACCTGTAACCTAACCCTAACTCTAACCCTTTCCCGTACCCTAAACCTAACCCTAACACTAACCCTTACCCGTACCCTAACCCTAACCCTAACCAGTACCCTAAGCCTAACCCTAACCCGTACCCTAATCCTAACCCGTACACTAACCCGAACCCTTTTTCTAACCCTAACCCATACCAAACCCTAAACCTCACCAATAGCCTAACCATAACCCTAACCTTAACCCTCACCCGTACCCTAAACCTGACTCTAACCCTAAGCCTAACCCGTAACCTTACTCTAACCCTAACCCTAACCTGTACCACCACCCTAACCCTAACCCGTACCCTAAACCTAACACTTACCCTAACCCTTTCGCTAACCCGTACCCTAACCCCAACCCGAACACTAACCCTAACCCATTCCCTAACCCGTACCCTTTGAGTAACCCTTACCTGGACCCTAAACCTAGCCCTAACCCCAACCCTGAACATAACCTTACCCCTAACCCGAAAACTAAACCTAACCCTAACCCTAACCCTAAATCCTACGCTAATCCTAAACCTAACCCTAACCAGTACCCTAACCCTAAACCTAACCATAACACGTACCCTAACCCTAAACCTAACCCTAATCCTAACTCGTATCCTAACCCTAACTGTAACCCTAAACCTAACCCTAAACTTTAAGCGAACCCTAACCCAAACCCTAAAACTAACCAGTACCCTACCCTTACCCTAACCTGTACCCTTACCCGTATCCTAATCCGTACACTTGCCCTAACCCTAACCCACACCCTAAACTAATCGTAACCCATCCCCTAAACCGTACACTAACCCTAACCCTAACCCTAACCCGTACCCTAAACCTAACCCTAACATTAAACCTAAACCTAACTCGTATACTAACCCTAAACCTAAACCAAACCAGTGCCCTAACCCTAACCCTAACCCTAAACCTAAACCGTACCCTAACCCTAAACCTAACCCTAAACCTAACCCTAACCCGTAACCTAACCCTAACCCTAACCCTGACCTGTACACTAACGCTGACCCTAACCCTAACCCTAACCCGTACACTAACCCTAAACCCAAACCTAAACCGTACACTAATCCTAACCCTAAAACAAACCAGTACCCTAACCCTAACACTTACCCTAAACCTAACCCGTATCCTAACCCTAACCCTAACCCTAACCCTAACCTGTCCTAACCCTAACCCTAACCCTAACCCTAACAGTAACCAGTACCCTAACCCTAACCCTAACCATAACTCTAATCCGTAACCTAACCCTAATCCTTACCCGTACCCATACCTTACCCTAACCTGTACCCTAACCCGTAACCAGCCCTAAACCTAACCCGTAACCGAACCCTAACCCTAACCCTAACCCTTACGATACCCTAAACTGTACCCTAACCCTAACCTGAACCAGTACCCTAACCCTAACCCTAACCTTCACCCTAACCCGTACCCTGACTCTAAACCTAACCCTAACCAGTACACTTACACTAACCCTAACCCTAACCTGTACCCTAACCCTAACCCTAACTCGTACTCTAAACCTATCCCTAACCCTAAACCTATGCCTAACCTGTACCCTAACACGAACTCTAACACTAACCCTAACCCTATCCCGTACTCTAACACGTACCCTAACCCTATACCGTACACTAACCCTAACCCTTTTTCTAACTCTAACCCATACCCTAACCCTAACCCTAACCAGTAGCCTAAACCTAACTCTAAACCTTACCCTTACCTGTATCCTAACCCTCACCCTAAACTAACCAGTACCCTAACCCTAACCCTAACCATAACCCAAATACGTGACCTAAACCTAACCCTTACCCGTACCCATACCCTAACCCTAACCTTTACCCTAACCCTTACCCTTACCCAAACCCAGCCCTAACCCTAACCCGTAACTGAACCCTAACCCTAACCCTAACCCTAACCCTAACCCTAACCCTTACTCTAACCCTAAACTGTACCCTCACCCTAACCCTAACCAGTACCCTAACCCTATCCCGTACCCTAACCCTAACCCTAACTCCAAACCTAACCCGTACCGTAACCCTAACCCTAAACCAAACCAGTATCCTAACGCTAACACTAATCCTAACCCTAAACCGTACCCTAACCCTAACCCGTACCCTATCCCTAACCCTAAACTTAACCTTAACGTGTATCCCAACCCTAACCATAAACCTAACCCTAACCCTAACCCTAACCTGTGACCTAACGCGAACCCTAACCCTTCCCAAGCCAGTACCCTAACCCTCACCCTAACCCTAATCCTAACCCGTACCCTAACCTTAACCCTAACCCTAATCCGTGCCCTAAACCTAACCCTTACCCATACTGTAATCCGTACCCGTACCCTAACCCTAACCCTAACCCTAAGCCGTAAGCTAACCCTAACCCTAACCCGTACCCTAAACCTAACTCTTACCTGAACCGTAACCCTAACCCTAACCCTAACCTGTATCCTAACACTAACCATAACCCTACCAGTACCCTAACCCTAATCCTAACCCTAACCCGTACCATAACCCTACCCCTTACCATAACCCTAAACCGTATCCTAACCCTAACCCTAACCCTAACCCTAACCCTAAACAGTACCCTAACCATAACCATAACCCCATTCATAATCCGTACCCTACCCCGTACCCTAACACTAACCCGTACCCTAACACTTACCCGTAACCTAACCCTAACCCTAACCCGTACCCGTACCCTAAACCTAACCCTAACACTAACCCTAACCCGTACACTAACCCTAACCCTAACCCTAATCAGTACCCTAACCCTAACCTTAACCCGTACCATAACCCATAACCTAACCCGTACCCTAACACTAATCCTAACACTAAACCTAACCCGTACCCTCACCCTAACCCTAAGCTGTCCACTAACCCTAGCCCGTACCCTATCCCTAACCCTTACACTAACCCTAACCCGTACAATAACCCTAACCCAAAATCTTACACTAACCCTAACCCTAAACCTAACACTAAACAGTACCCTAACCCTAACCCTACCTCTAACCGATACCCTAACCCTAAACCTATCCCTATCCCCAACACATACCCTAACCCTAACCCTAACCCTAACACTAAACCTAATCAGTACCCTAACCCGTGCCCTAACCCCTACCCTAAACCTAACCCTAAACCATACCTTAAACCTAACACTAACCCTAACCCTAACCCTAAACCTTACCCATACCGTAAACCTCACCCTCTCCGTAACTAGTACCCTAACCCGAACCCTAACACTAACACGTACCCTAATGCTAACCCTAACTCTAACCCTAACCAGTAACCTAACCCTAACCTTTCCCCGTAACCTAACCCTAACCCTAACCGTAATCCTAACCCATAACCTAACCCTTACCCTAACCCTAACACGTACCCTATCCCTAACCCGTACCCTAAACCGTACGCTAACCAGTAACCAGCTCTAACCCTATCCCGTAATCTATCCCTAACCCTAACACTACTGCTAACCCGTACACTCACCCTAACCCTTACTCTAACCCCAACCCGTACCCTAACCCTAACCCTAACCAGTACCCTAAACCTAACCCTAACCTTAACCCTATCCCGTACCCTAACCCTAACCCTAACCCTAACTCTAACCCTATCCCGTACCCTTACCCTAAACCAAACCTTATCCCGTACCCTAACCCTAACCCTAACCAGTTCAATAAACCTAACCCTAGTCCTAACCGTATTGCTAACCAGTACCGTAACCCAAATGCTAACACGAACCCTAACCCGTCCCTAACATGTAACCTAACCGTAACCCTCACCCATACCCTAAAGCTAACCCTAACCCTAACCTTAACACTAACCTGTACCCTAAACCTAACCCTAACCCGTCCCTAACCCTAAACCTAATCCTAACCCTAATTCTAACCCTAACCCTAACCCTATCCCTAACCCTAACCCTAACCCTAACCCTATCACTTACCAGTACCCTAACGGTATCCCTAACCCTAACCCGTACCCTAACCCTAACCCTAAACCTAATCCGTATCCTTACCCTAACCCTAACCCTAAACCTAACCCTAACCTGTACCCTAACGGTAACCCTAAGCCTAACCCTACCTAGTACCCTAACACTAACCCTAACCCAAATCCTAACCCGTACCCTAAACCTAACCCTAACCCTAATCCGTACACTAACCCTAACCCTAACCCTAACCCTAACCAGTAACCTAAACCTAACCTTAACCCGTACTGTAACCCGTACCCTAACCCTAACCCATAACCTAACCCTAACCCTAACCCTAACCAGTACCGTAACCCGCACCCTAACCCTAACCGTAACCCTCACCCTCACCCGTACCCTAACACTAACCCTAACCCTAACCCTAACCCTAACCGTACCCTAAACTTAACCCTAAACCTAACCCGTACACTTACCCTAAACCGTTCCCTAACCCGTACCCTAACACTAACCCTAACCATCACCCTCACCCATACCCTAACCCTAAGCCTAACCCTAACCCGTACCCTAACCCGTAACCTAACCCTAACCCTAACCTTACCCCTAACCCGTACATTCACCGTAACCCTAACCCTAACCCGTGCTCTAACCGTAACCAAACGTGTACCCTTACCCTGACCCTAACCCAAATCCGTACTCTATCCCTAACACTATCCCGTTCCCTAAGCGGTACACTAACCCTAAATATAACCCATACCTTAACCCGTACCCTAAACCTAACCCTAAACCTAACTTGTACCCTAACCCTAACCCTAACCCGTACCCTAACCCTAACCCTAACCCTAACCCTAAACCGTACCCTAACCCTAACACTAACCCTATCCCGTACCCAAACCCTAACCCTAACCCTAAACTTAACCAGTAACATAACCCTAAACCTAACACTAAACCTAACTCGTACCCTAACCCTAAACCTAACCATTAACCGAACACTAACCCATACCCTAACCCTCGACCTAAACCTAACCCTAACCCGTACCCTAACCCTAACCCGTACACAGCCCTAACCCAAACCCTAACCGGTACACTAACCCGTATGCTAAACCTAACCCTAAACCTAACCGGAAACCTAACCCTTATCCTCACCCGTATCCTAACCCTACCGTAACCCTAAACCTTACCCTAACTCTAACCCTAACCAGGACCCTAATCCTAACCCTAACCCTAACACGTTCCCGAACCCTAAGCCTAACACAAACCTTAACGCTAAGCCATACCCGTCCCCTAACCCTAAACCTAACCCGTACCTGGACCCTAACCCTAACCCGTACCCCTACCCTAACCCATAACGTAACCCTACGCCTAACCCTGAACCTAACACGTACCCTAACCCTAACCCTAACCCTAACCCGTACCCTAACCCTAACCGTAACCTGTATGCTAACCCTAACCCTAACTCTAACCAGTACCCTAAACCTAACCCTAACCCTAACCAGTACCCTAACCCTAACCCAAACCCTACACTAACACTAACCCGTACCCTACCATGTACCCTAACAATAACTCTACCCCGTACCCTAACCCTAACCCTAACCCTAACCCTAACCCTATCCCGTCCCCTAATCCTAACCCTAACACTAAACCGTACCCTAACCCTAACCCTAATCCTAACCCGTACCCTAACCCTAACCCTAACCCTAACCCGTACCCTCACCCTAACCCTAAAACTAAACCATACCCTAACCCTAACCCTAACCCTAATCCGAAACCTAACACTAACCCTCACCCGTACCCTAGCCCTAACCCTAACCCGTACCCTAAGCCTAACCCGTACCCTAACCCTAACCCTAACCCATACCCTAACCCTAACCCTAACCATAACCCTAACACGTAACCTGACCGTAATCAGGACCCTAATCCTAACACGTGTCCTAACTCGAACCATAAACCAAACCCTAACCAGTACCCTAATGCAAACCCTAACACTAACCCTAATCCATTCCCGAAACCTAATCCTAACCCTAAACCCAACCGGTACCCTAACCCTAACCCTCAACCGTATGCTAACCCGTACCCTACCATAAACCATAATTTAACCCTAAACCTAACCCTAAACCTAACACTAATCCGTACCATAACCCACTACCCTAACCTGCACTTAACCCTGCACTTAACCGTAACCCTTAACCTAACCCTAACTCTAATCCTAACCATAACCCATACGCTAAACCTCACCCTAATCCATACACTAAACTGTACCCTAAGCCGTACTGTAACCCGTACCCTAACCCTAACCCTAACCCGTACACTAACCCGTACCCTAAATGGTACCCTAAACCGTACCCTAACCATAACCCTAACCCTAAGCCGTACCCTAAACCTAACCCTAACCCGTACCCTACCCTTACCCTAACGCTACCCCTAACCCTTACCTTACCCTAACCCTAACCCTAACCCTAACACTAACCCTAACCCGTACCCTTACCCTAAACCTAACACTAACCCAAACCCTAACCCGTAACCCATCCCTAAACCGTACCCTAACCCTAACCCCAACCCTAACAGTAACCCTAAGCCGTACCCTAACCCTAACCCTAACCCTAACTCTAACCCGTACCCTAACCCTAACCCCAAACCTAACCCTTTCCCTAACACTAACCCTAAACCCTAACCCGTACCCTAACCAGTACCCTCAACCGTACACTAACCCGTACAGTACACCTAACCCTAAACCTAAACCATACCCTAATCCTAAACTTTACCCTAACCCTAAACGTAACCCTAACCCTAAAACGTAACCTAACCATAATCAGTACCCTAAACCTAACCCATAGCCTAACCCTAAACCTAAACCTAAACCATACCCTATGCCTAACCCTAACCCTAACCCCAACCCATACCCTACCCGTACCCTAAACCGTACCCTAACTCGTACCATAACCCTAATCCGTAACTTAACACTAACCCTAACCCTAACACTAATCAGTCCCCTAACCCGTACCCCAACCCATAACCTAACCCTAACCCTAACCCGTACCATAACCCTAACCCTAACGCTAAACGGTTCTGTAACCCTAACCCTAACCCTAACACTAAACCTAACCCTAACCTGTACCCTAACCCTAACCCTAACTCTAACCCTAACCAGTACCCAAACCCTAAACCTAACCCTAACCCTAACCCGTAACCTAACCCTAACACTAAACCTAACCATACCACTAACCCGTACCCTAAACTTAACCCTCACCCTAACCAGTACCCTAACCCTAACCCTAACCCTATACCGTACCCTAACTCTAACCTTAACCCTAACCCTAACCCGTAACCTAACCCTAACCCTAAACCTAACCTGTACCCTAACCCTAATCCTAGCCCCTAACCGAACCCTAACCCTAACACTAACCCGTACCGTAACCCTTACCCTAACACTACCCCTAACCTGTACCCTTACCCTAAAACTAATCCTAGTCAGTACCGTAACCCTAGCACTAACCCTAAACCGAACTCATACTCTAACCCTAAACCTAACCCTACCCCTAAACCTAAACCTAACCATAACCCGAACACTAACCGTACCCTAATCCTAACCCAAAACGTTACCTGAACCCGTACCCTAACCCTCACCAGTACCCAGCACTAAACCTACCCCTAACCCGTACCCTAACCCTAACCCTACCTTAACCCTAACCGGTACCCTAACCCTAACCCTAACCTGTATCCGAACCCTAACACTAACCCTAACCAGTACCCTAACCCTAACCCTAACTCTAAACCTAACCCGTACCCTAACCCTAACCCTAACCGGAACCGGAAGCCTAACCCTTTCCCTGAGGCGTACCCTGAACCTAACCCTAACCCATAACCTAACCCTTACCGTAACGCTTACCCTAACCCTTAACCGTACCCTAACCCTAACTCTAACCATAACCCGTACCCGTACCCTAATCCTGACCCTAACCCTAACCTGTACCCTATCCCTAAACCGTACCCTGAACCTAACCCTAAAACATACCCTAAGCCGTACACTAACCCTAACCCTAACCTTTTACCTAACCCGTACCCTAAACCTAACCCTAACCCGTACCCTAACCCTAACACTAACCCTAACCAGTTCCCTAACCCTAACCCTTACCCGTATCCAAACCCTAACCCTAACCCTAAACCTAACCCTAACCTGAACCCTAACCCGATGCCTAACTCTAACCAGAACCCTAACCCTAACCCTAACCCTAACCTAAACCTAACCTGCACCCTAACCCTAACCCTAACCCGTACCCTAACCCGTGTCCTAACCCTAACCCTATCACTAAACCATACCCTAACCCTAACCCTAACCCTAACCCTAACTCGTACCCTAACCCAAACCCTGACCAGTATCCTAACCCTAACCCGTACCCTAAATCGTACCCTAACCCGTACCCAGCCCTAACCCTAACCCTAACCCTAACCCTAACCCTAACCCTAACCTGTACACTTACCTTAACCCTAACCCTAACACGTACCCTAACCCTAACCATAACCCGTACCCTAAGCCTAACACTAACCCTAACCCTATTGCTAATCCGTATGCTAACCCTAAACCTAACAGTAATCCTAACCCGTACCCTAAACCGTACCCGAAATGTAACCTTAACCCGTACTCTAACACTAAGCCTAACCCGTACCCTAACCCTAACCCTAACCTGTACCCTAAACCTATCCCTATCCTAACCCTAAACCCTAACCTAACCCTAAACCTAACCCTAACGAGTACCCAACCCTAACCCTAACCCAAACCTAACTCGTACCTTAACACTAACCCTCACCCGTACCCTTACCCTAAACCTAACCAACACCCGTACTCTAACCCTAACTCTAACCCATACCCTTAGCCATACACTAACCCTACCCTAACCCGTACCCTAATCCGTTCCCTTAACCTAACACTAACCCTAAACCTAAACCTTACCCGCACCCTAAACCTAACCCTAACCCGTGTCCTAACCCTAACCCTAACACTAAACCGTACCCTAACCCTAACCCTAACCCTAACCCTAATCCTAATCCGTAACCTAATGCTAACCCTAACCCTAACCCTAACCCGTAACCTAACCCTAACCCGCACTTCACCCCCTAACCCGTGAACTCCAACCCTAACACTATCCCGTAACCTAACGGTAATAAGTACCCTAAATCTAACCCAGGTCCTAAACCTTACCCTAAACCAATCTGTAAGCAGTACCCTAACCCTAACCCTTACACTAACCCTAACCAATACCCTAACCCTAACCCGTAACCTAACCCTAACCCTAACCCTACCCCGTACCCTAACCCTAACCAATACCCGAACCCGTACCCTAACCTGTACCAAGCCCTAAACCCACCCCGTAACCTAACCCTAAACTTAACACTACTGCTAACCCGTACACTCAACCTAAACCTCACCCTTACGCTAACCCTAACCAGTACAAACCCTAACCCTTATTCTAACCCTAGCCCATACCCTACCCTACGAATAACCAGTACCCTAAACCTAACCCTAACCTTAACTCTAACCCGTATCCGAAACCTAAACTTAACCCTCACCCTAACCCTAACCCGTACCCTAACCCTAACTCTAAACCCTTACCAGTACCCTAAACCTAACCCTAACACGTACCCTAACCCTAAACCATACCCTAAAGCTAACCCTAACGCGTACCCTAACCCTAACCCTAAACCAAACCACTACCCTAACCCTAACCCTAACCTTAACCCTAACCCTAAACCACACCCTAACCCTAACCCTACTCCTAACCCTAAACCTAACCCATAACCTAAACCTAAACCTATCCCGTACCCTAACCCTAACCCTAACAGCTTCCTAACCCTAATCCTTACCCTCACTATAACCCGTACCCTAACCCTAACCCTAAACCTAACCAGTTCCCTAATCCTAACCCTAACCCTAACCCATACCCTAACCCTAACCCTAACCATAACCCTTATCCTAACGCTAAACTTAACTCAAAACCTAACCCTAAAATGTACCCTAACCCTAACCCTAACACTAACCAGTACCCTAACCCTAACCATACTCCTAACCCGTACCCTAACCCTAAACCTAACCCTAATCCGTACCCTAACCCTAAACCTATTCCTAACCAGTACCCTAAAACTAACCCTAACCCTAACCATACCCGTACCCTAACCCGTTCCCTAACCCTAACCCTAATACTAACCTGTACCCTAACCCGTACCCTACCCTAACCCTAACACGTACCTAAACCTAACCCTAACCATAACCCGTACCCTAACACTAACCCTACCCTAACCTGTTCCCTAACGCTTACCCTAACCCTAACCAGTACCATAACCCTAACCCTAACCATAACCCGTACCCTGACTCTAACCCTAACCCTAACGCGTACCCTAACCCTAACCCTAAACCTAAACCTGACGCCTAACCTAACCCTAACCCGAACCCGTACCCTACGCGTACCCTAACCCTAACCCGTACACTAAACCTAACCCTCATCCTAACCAGTACCCTAACCCTAACCCTAACCCATACCCTGACCCTAACCCTAACCCGTACCCTAACCCGTAACCTAACCCAAACCCTAAACCGTACCCTAACACTAACCCTAACCCTAACCTGTAAACTAACCCTAACCCATCGCTAACCCGTACCCTAACGCTAACCGAATCCCGAACCCTAAACCGAACCCTAACCCTAACCCTAAGCAGTACCCTAACCCTAACTAACCCTAAAGTTAACTCGTAATCTAACCCTAAACCTAACCGTAACCCTAAACCAAAACCTAACCATAACCGAACACTAACCCGTACCCTACCCCTAACCCTAAATCTAACCCTGTCCCGTACCCTAACCCTATACCGTACCCAGCCCTAACACTAACCCTAAACCTTACCCTAAGCCCTACCCTCACCCTAAACCTAACCCTCACCCGTACCCTACCCCTAACCCTAAGCCTAACCCGCACCCTAACCCTAACTCGTACCCTATCCCTAAACCTAAACCTAACCCGTTCCCTAACCCTAACCCGTTCCCTAACCCATACCCTAATCCTTACCCAGCCCTAACCCTAACCTGGAACCAAACCCTAAACCTAACCCTACCCCTAGACCGTACACTCACCCTAAACCTAACCCGTACCCTAACCCTAACCCGTACCCTAACAGTAACCCTTACTCTAACCATAACCCATACCCTAACCCTAACCCTAACCAGTACCCTAAGTCTAAACCTAAACTTAACCCTAACCCGAAACCTAACCGTAACCCTAATCCTAACCCTAACCCGTACCCTTACCCTAACCCTAACCCATACCCTATCCCTAACCCTAAACCGTACACTAAACCTTAACCTAACCCTAACCCGATTGCTAACCCGTACCTGAACCCTAACCCTAACACTATCCCTAACTCGTACCCTAACCCATACCCTAACCCTAACCCTAACACGTACCTAACCCTAAACTTATCCCTAAACCTAACTCGTACCGTAACACTAAACCTAGCGTAAACTGTACCCTAACTCTAAACCTAACCCTAACCAGTATCCTAACCCTAAACCTAATCCTACCCGTACCCTAACCATAATCCTAACCCCAACCCGTATCCTAACCTTAACCTAAACCTAACCCTAACCCTAACCCTAACCCTAACCCTATCCCTAACCCGTACCCTATTCCTAACTCTAACCCAAACCCTCTCCCGTACCCTAAACCTAACCTAACCTGTAACCTAACCCTAAACCTTACCCTAACCCGTACCCTAACCCTAACCCTAACCCTAGCCAGTACTGTATCCCTAAACCTAAACTTAAGCCTAACCCGTACCTAACCCTAACCCTAACTCTATCCCTATCCCGTACCCCTCCCCTAACGCTAACCCTAACCCGTACCCTGACCCTAACCCTAAACCTAAACCTAACCCGTACTCTAACCCTAACCCGTACCCGTACCCTAACCCTAAACCATACCCTAGCCCTAACCCTAAACTGTACCCTATCCGTAACCCATTCCCTAAATCGTACCCTAACTGGTACCCAACCCTAACCGTAACCTGTAACCTAACCCTAACCCTAACCCTATCCCTAACCCATACACTCAACCTAACCCTAACCCATTCCCTAACCATAACCCTAACCCTTACTCTAACCCTAAGCTGTACCCTCACTCTAACCCTAACGAGTACCCTAACCCTAACCCTAAACTTAACCCTATCCCATCCCCTAACCCTAACCCTAACCCATTCCCTAACCTGTACCCTAACCCTAACCCATTCCCTAACCAGTTCCTTAAACCTAACCCTAACCCATACCCTAACCTGTACCCTAACCTGTACCCTAACCCTTACCCTAACCATAACCCATATACTAACCCGTACCCTAACTTAACCCTAACCCTAAACCTAACCCGTACCCAAACCCTAACTCTAACACTAAACCTAAACCTAACTCTAACCCTAAACCTACCCTAACCCTAATCCTAAACTTAACCTTAACACTAACCGATACCATAAACCTAACCCTAACCCTAAACCTAAACCTATCCCGTACCCTAGTCCTAATCCTAACCCAAACCAGTATCTTAACACTAACCCTAACCCTAACCCTAACCCTAACCCTAACCCTAACCCTAACCCTAACCCTAACCCTAACCCTAACCGGTAGCCTAACCCTTACCCTAACCCTTATCCTAAACCTAACTCTAACCCTAACCCTAACTCTAACCCTAACCAGTACCCTAACTCTAACCCTAACCCTATCCCGTTCCCTAACCCTAACCATAACCCTTTGCTTAACCCTAACCCGTACCCATACCCTAACACTAAACCTAACCCGTACCCATACCCTAACCCTAAACCTTAGCCGTACCCTAACCCGAACCCTAACCCTACGCCTAACCTGTTCCATAACCCGTACCCTAACCATAACACTAACCCTATCCCGGACCCTACCACATACCTTGACCATAAACCTAACTCGTACCCTAAACCTAATCTAACCCTAACCCGTACCCTAACCTTAAACCTAACACTAACCCTAAGCCATAACCTAACCCTAACCCTAACCCGTACCCTATCCCTAACCCTAACCCTAACCTTAACCCTAACACGTACCCTAACACTAACCCTAATCCTAACATTTTCCCTAACCCTAACCCTAACACTAACCCTAATCCTAACATTTTCCCTAACCCTAACCCTAAACCCTAACCAGTACCCTAACCAGTACCCCAACCCGTACCCTAACCCGTACCATAACCCTAACCCTAATCCTAACCCTTACCCTAATCCTAACACTAACAGACACCCTCACCCTAACCCTAACACCTATCACAAACCGAATCCTAACCCTAAACGTAAACGTAATCTGTACCGTAACCCTAACCCTAACCTTCACCCTAACCCATACACTATCCCTAAACCGTACCCTAACCCTAACCCTAACCCGATCCTTACCCTAACCCTAAGCCTAACCCATACCCTAAACCTAACCCTAACCCGTACACTAAACCTAAACCTAACCTTAACCCTTTGCTAACACCTACCCTTATCCTAATCCTTACACTAACCCTAACCCGTACCCTAACCCGTACCCTAACCGTAACCCTAACCCGTACCCTAACTCTAACCCTAACCCTAATCCTAACCCTAACCGTAACCCTAACCCGTACCCTAACGCTAACCCTAACCCTAACCCTAACCTTAACCCTAACACGTACACTAACGCTAACCCTAACCCTAACCCTAACCAGTACCCTAACACTAACCCTAACCCTGACCTGTACCCTAACCCTAACCCGTACCCTTACCTTAACACTAACACTAACCCGGACCCTATCCCTAACCCTAACCCGAACCCTAACCCCCACCCACACCCTAACCCTAACCCTAACCCTAACCAGTACCCTAACCCGTAACCTAACCCTAAACCTAACCCGTACCTTAACCCTAACCCTAACCCTAAACCGCACCCCAAACCGTACCCTAAACCTAACCCTAACACGTAACCTAACCCTATCCCTAATCCTCCGGCTAACCCGTACCCTCAACTTACCCCAAGCCGCACACTAACCCTAACCCGTACCCTAACCCTAACACTTACTCTAACCCTAACCCGTAACCTAACCCTAACCCTAACGAGTACCCTAACCGTAACCATGAACTTAAACCTAACCCATACCCTAACTCTAAGCCTAACCCTCATCCTAACCCTAACTCGTGCCCTTACCCTAACCCTAACCCTAAACCTAACCCTAACCCGTACCCTAACCCTAACCCTTACCCGTACACTAAACCTAACCCTAACCCTAACCCTATTGCTAAACCGTACCCTATGCTAACCGTAACCCTAAACCTAACCATAACCCTAACCTTAACCCTATACCGTACCCTAAACCTAACCGTAACCCTAACCCTAAACCTCACCTTAACCCTAACCCGTCCACTCACCCTAACCCAACGCGTACCCTTACCCTAACCCTAAACCAAAACAGTACCCTAACCCTAACCCTAACCCTAAAACGTCCCCTATCCCTAACCCTGACACTAACCCGTAACCTAACCCTAACCCTAACACTAACACTAATCCATAACCTAATCCTAACCCTAACGCAAACCAGTAAACTAAACTTATCCCTCACCCGTACCATAAAACGTACCCTAATCATAACCCTAACCCGTAACCTAACCCTTACCTTAACACTATCCAGTACCGTAACCCGTACCCTAACCCTAACCCTAAACCGTAACCTAACCCTAATCCTATCCCGTATCCTAACCCTAACCCTAAACCTAACCCTCAGCCATACCCTAACCCTAACCCTAAACCTAACCCTAACCAGTACCCTAACCATAACCCTAACCCAAACCAGTACCCTAACCATAACCCTAACCCTAACCCTAACATGTACCCTAAACCTAACCCTAACCCTACTGCTTACAGTAACCACACCGTTACCCGATGCCTTACCCTAACCCTAACCCGTACCCTAACCCTAACCCTTACACTTACCCTAACCCATACCCTAACCCTAACTCTAACCCTAACCCTTACACTAACCCTATTCCTAATCCTAACCCTAACCCATACCCTAAACCTAACACTAAACCTAACACGTACCCTAAACCTAACCCGTACACTAACACGTACCCTAACCCGTAACCAGCCCTAACCCTAACCCGTAACCTAACCCTAACCCTCACCCTACCCCTAATCGGTACACTACACCTATCCCTAACCCGTTCCCTAACCCTAACCCGTACCCTAACACTAACCCTTACTCCAACACTAACCCGTCCCTTAACCCTAACCCTAACCAGTAGCCTAACCCTAACTTAACCCTAACCCGTACCCTAAACCTAACCCTAACCCTAACCCGTACCCTTACCCTAACCCTAACCCTAACCCCTACCCTAAACCTAATCCTAACCCGTACACTCAACCTAAACCTAAACCTAACCCTATTGCTAACCCGTACCCTAACCCTAACCCTAACCCTAACACTAACCCTGACCCGAATCCTAACCCGGACCCTAACCGTAACCCTAACCCGTACCCTAACGCTAAATCTAAACATAACCCTAACGCTAACCTTAACCCTAACCGTACCCTAAACCTAAACCTAACCCGAACCCTAACCCATACCCTGACCCTCACCCTAACACTAACCAGTACCCTAACCCTTAGCCGTACCCTAACCCTGACCCATACCCTAAGCCGTACACTAACGCTAACCCTAACCTGTACCCTAACCGGTACTCTAAACCTAACCCTAAACCTAACCCTAAACCTAACCCGTACCCAGAACCTAAACCTAAACGAAACCAGTACCCTAACCCTAACCCTAAACCTAACCCTAACCTGTAACCTAACGCTAAGCCTAACCAGTTCCCTTACCCTAACCCCAACCCTAACCCTACCCCGCACTCATAACCCTAACCCTAACCCTAATCCGTACCCTAACCCTAACCCTAACCCAAACTCGTACCCTAACCCTAACCCTAACCATAAACCTAATCTGTAACCTAAACCCGAACCTAACCCTAACCCTAACCCATACCCTAACCCTAAACCGGACCCTAAACTGTACCCTAACCAGAACCAAGCCCTAACCCTAAACCATAAGCTAAACCGAACCCTAACCCTACTGCTAAACCATACCGTCAACCTAACCCTCACCCGTACCCTAAACATAAAACCGTACCCTAACCCTAAGCCTTATTCTAACCCTAACCCATACCCTAACCCTAACCCTAACGAGTACCCTAACCCTAAACCTAAACTTAACCCTAACCTGTACCCTAACCTGTACCCTAACCCTAACCCTAACCCTTGCCCGTACACTAAACCTAACCCTAACACTAACCCGTACCCTAACACTAACCCCTACCCGTACACTAAACCTAAGCCTAAATATATTTCTAACCCGTACCTTAACGCTAACCCTAACCCTCACCTTAACCCTAAACTTAAACCTAACCCGTACCCTAAACCTAAAACTAACCCTAACCCTAACCCCTACCCTGACCCTATCCCGACCCCTAACCAGTGCCCTAACCCTAACCCTAACCCCTACCCTAACCCTAACCCTAACGCGTACCCTTACCCTAACCCTAAACCAAACCAGTACCATAAACCTAAACCTAACCCTAACTCTAATCCTTAACTGTACCCTAACCCTAACCCTAACCCGTACCCTAAACCTAACACTAAGCCGTACCCTAACCCTAACCCTAACCCTAACCAGAACCCTAAAGCTAACCCTAACCCTAACCGTACCCTAACCCTAACACTTACCCTACCGTATCCTACACCTAACCGTATCCCTAACCCTAAACCTAACCCTAACCTGTACCCTAATGCTAACCCTAACCCCCATCCTAACCAGTACCCTAACAATAACCCTAATCCTAAACCGTTCCCTAACACTAACCCTAACCATAATCCGTACCCTAACCTTAACCCTAACTAGTACTCTAACCCTAACCCTAACCCAAACCCTAACCCGTACCCTAACGCTAACCCTTACCCTAACCCATACCCTAACCCTAACCCTTACCCTACTGCTAACCCGTATCCTCACCCTTACCCTAATCGTACCCTAACCCTAACCCGTTCCCTAACACTAAACCTTACACTCACCCTAACCCGTACCCGAAACGTAAACCTAACCAGTACCCTACCCTAACCCTAACCATAACGTGTACCCTAACCCTAACCCTAACCCGTATCCTAACCCTAACCCTAAGGAGTACCGTAGCCCGTACCCTAAACCTAACCCTAAACCGTAACCTAACACTAACCCTAACCCTAACATGTACCCTAACCCTAACCCTAACCCTAATCCTAACCCTCACCATTACGATAACCCTAACCCTAACCCTAACCAGTACCCTAACCCTAAACCTAACCCTAACCCGTTCCCTAACCCATAACCTAAACCGTACCCTAACCCCTACCCTAACCCTAACGATAACCCGTACCCTCATCCTTACCGTAAGCCGTACCCTAACCATAACCCGTAGTCTAACCATAAGCCTTACACTAACCCTAACCCGTACCCTAACCCTAACACTAATCAGTACCTACCCTAACCCTAACACTAACCCTAACCCTAACCCGTACCCTTACCCTAACCCTAACCCTAACATTAAACCTAACCCTAACCCTAACCCTTTCACTAAACCTAAATCTAACCCTTACCGTTTTGCACCCCGTACCCTAACCCCAACCCTAACCGTTACTCTAACCCTAACCCGTACCCTAACAGTACCCCTAACCCTAACCAGTACCCTAACAATAAGCCTAACCCTAACCCGTTCCCTAACCCTAACTTAAATGCGTACCCTTACCCTAACCCTAAACCAAACCAGAACCCTAACCCTAACCCTAACCCTAAAACGTACCCCAACCCTAACCCTATACTAACCCTAACCCGTAACCTAACCCTAACCCTAACCCGTACCCTAACCCGTACCCTAACCCATACCCTAACCCTAACACTAACCCGTAACCTAACCCTAACCCTAATCCTAAACCTGAACCTAACCTGTACCGTAACGCTAACACTAACCCTAAACCTAATCAGTACCCTTATCCTAACCCTAACCCTAATACTAACCCGTACCCTAACCCTAACCCTAACCCTAACCCTAATCCGTACCCTAACCCTAACCCTAACCCTAACCAGTACCCTAAACCTAACCCTAACCCATACCGTAACCCGTACCCTAACCAAAAACCTAACCCGTAACCTAACCCTAACCCTAACCCTAACCAGTACCGTAACCAGTACCCTAACCCTAACCATAAACCGTCATGTAAGCCTAACCCTAACACTAACCCGTACCCTATCCCTAACCGTAAAACTAAAGATCGCGCTTACCCTAACCCTAACTCTAACCAGTACCCTAACCCTAACCCTAACCCGTGCCCTAAACGGTACCCTAACCTTAACCCTAACCCATACCCTAACCCTACTGCTAACCCATACACTCACCCGTACCCTAAGCCATACCCTAACCTTTACCCTTACCCTAACACTATCTCTTACACTAACCCTAACCCATACCCTAAACAGAACCCTAACCAGTACCATAGCCTAAACCTAACCCTAATCTGTACCCTAACCCTAACCCTAACCTGTACCCTAACCTGTACCATAACCCTAACACTAAACCTAACCCGTACCCTAACCCTAACCCATACCCTAACCCGTACCCTAACCCTAACCCTCACCAACACCATAACCCTAACCCGTACACTAAACCATACCCTAACCCTAACCCTAAACCTAACCCTAACCCGTACCCTAACCCTACTTCTAAACCTAACCAGTACCCTAACCCTAACTCTAATCCGAACCCGTACCATAAACCTAACCCTAAACCTAACCCTCAACTTAACCAGTACCCTAAACCTAACCCTAACCCGTAACGTAACCCGTACCCTAACCCGGACCAAGCCCTAACCCTACCCCGTAACCTAACCCTAAACTGAACCCTACTGCTAACCCATACACTCACCCAAAACATAACCTGTAACGAATCTTAACCCGCACACTTACCCTAACCCTTTTCTAACCCTAAACCGTACCCTAACCCTAACACTAACCAGTACCCTAACCCTAACCCTAAACTTAACCCCAAACCATACCCTAACCCTAAACTAACCCTAACCGTAACCCGACCCTTACCCTAAACCTAACCCAAACCGAACACTAACCCTAACCATAACCCTAACCCTAACCCTAACACTAACCCGTACACAAAACCTAAGCCTAACCCTAACCCTATTGCTAACCCGTACCCTAACCCTAACCCGTAACCTAAACGTAACCCTAACCCTAACCGTAACTCCTCCCTTAACACTAACCCTAACACTAACCCTAACCAGTACCCTAACCCTTACCCTAACCCTAACCCGTACCCTAACCCTAACCCTAACACGTACCTAACCCTTACCCTAACCCGTACCCTAACCCTATCCGTAAACCGTACCCTAACCCTAACTAACCCTAACCCTAACCCGTACCCTAACACTAACCCTAACCCTAGCCTGGACACTAACCCTAACCCTAACCCTGACCCTAATCCGTACCCTAAACCTAACCCTAAACCTAACGCGTACCCTAACCCAAACCCTAAACCTAACCAGTACCCTAACCATAACCCTAACCCGTAACCTACCCTAACCCTAACCCGTAACCTAACCCTAACCCTATCCCGTACCCTAACCCTAACCCTAATCCTAACCGTAAACCGTACCCTAACCCTAACCCTAACCTAACCCTAACCCAGAACCTTGACCCTAACCAGTACCCAAACCTAACCCTAACCCTAACCCTAACCCTAACCCTAAACAGTACCCTCAACCTAACCCTTACCCGTACCGTATCCCGTACCCTAACCCAAACCCTAACACTAACCCTAACCCTGAACCTAACCTTAACCCTAACCCTAACCCGTACCCTTACCCTAACACGTATATTAACACGTACACTGTCCCTAACCCTTACCCGTACCATAAACCTAACTCTAAACCAAACCAGTACCCTAACCCTAACCCTAACCTAACCCTAACTCCAGAACCTTAACCCTAACCAGTACCTAACCCTAAACCTCACCCGTACCCTAACCCTAACCCTAACC
Source organism: Vulpes ferrilata (assembly GCA_024500485.1). Classification (NCBI taxonomy): domain Eukaryota; kingdom Metazoa; phylum Chordata; class Mammalia; order Carnivora; family Canidae; genus Vulpes; species Vulpes ferrilata. The sequence goes on from JAJBZS010000127.1 coordinate 121,520, forward strand.
TTAAACAGTACCTTAAACCTAACCCTAACCTGTACCCTAACCCGTACCCTAACCTTAACCCTTATACTAACCCTAAACCTAACGATTACCCTAACCCTAATACTCACCCTAACACAAACCCTAACCCTAACCAGTACCCTAACCTTAACCCTAACCTAACCCGTACACTATCCCTTACCCGTACCTAACACGTACCATAACGCATACCCTGCCCTACACCTTACCCATAACCTAACTCTAACCCGAACCCTACCCCTAACCCGTACACTATCCCTAAGCCTACCCGTACCCTAATCCTAACCCGTACCCTAACCCTAACCCTTACTCTAACCCTAAACCGTACCCTAACCCTCACCAGTACCCTAACCCTAAACTTAACCCTAACCCGTACCCTAACCCTAACAATAACCCTAACCCTAACGCGTACCCTTACCCTAAACATAAACCTAACCCGTACCCTAATCCTAACCCTAACCCGTACACTAAACCTAACCCAAACCCTAACCCTATTGCTAACTCATACCCTAACCCTAACTCTAACACTAACCCTAACCTGTACCCTAACCCGTACCCTAACCGTCACCCTAACCGGACCCTAACGCTAAACCTAAACCTAACCCTAACCCTAACCTTAACCCTAACCCGTACTCTAATCCTAAACCTAACCCTAACCCTAACCCATACCCTATCCTTAAACCGTACCCTAAAGCTACCCCTAAACCATACCCTAAGCCGTACACTAAACCTAATTCTAACCCGTACCCTAACCCTAACCCGAAACCTAAACCTAACCCTAACACTAAACCTAACCCGTACCTAACCCTTCCCAAACCAAACCAGTACCCTCACCCTTACCCTAACCCTAAACCTAAACCGTACCCTAACCCTAACCCTAAACCTAACCCTAACCCTAACCCGTACCCTAACCCTAACTCTAACCCTAACCAGTACCCTAACCCTAACCCTAACCCGTATCCAAAACCTAACCCTAACCCTAAACCTAACCCTAACCAGAACCCTAACCCTAACCCTAACACTAACCAGTACCCTAAACTTAACCCTAATCCTTACAGAAACACGTAACCTAACCCTAATCCTAACAAGGAACCTAACCCTAACTGTAACCCTAACCCTACACTGTACCATAACCTGTACCCTAACCCTAAACCTAACCCGTAACCTAACACTAACCCTATTGCTAAACCGTACACTAACCCTAAACCTAAACCTAACCCTAAACCTAACCCGTACCCTCACCCTAACCGTAACCCTAACCCGTACCCTAACCATAAGCCATACCCTAAACCGTACCCTAACCATAAGCCATACCCTAACCCGTACCCTAACCCGTACCCTAACCCGTACCCAGCCCTAACCCTAACCGGTAGCCTAAACCTAACCCTAACCCTAACCCTTACCCATACACTCACCCTAACCCTAACCCGTACCCTAAACCTAACCTGTACCCTAACATTAACCCTTACTCTAACCCTAACCCATACCCTAACCCTAAACCTAAACAGTATCCTAAACCTAACCCTAACCCGTACCCTAACCCTAACCTTAACCCTAACCCGTACACTTACCGTAACCCTAATCATAACCCGTACCCTAACCCTAACCCTTACCCGTACCCTAAGTCTAACCCTAAACTTAACCCTAACCCGTCTCCTATCCCTATCCCTATCCCTAAACCTAACCCTAACCCTAACCTGTACCCTAACCCTAACCTAAAACCTAACCTAACCAGTACACTAACCCTAACCCTAAACCTAATCCTAACCCGTACCCTAACCCTAACCCTAACCCTAATCCGTAACCTAACCCTAACCTTAACCCTAACCAGTACGCTAACGTAACCCTAACCCGTACCCTAACCCTAACCCTAACCCATTTCTAACACGTACCCTAACCCTAACCCTAACCCATTCCCTAACTAGTACCTTAAACCTTACCTTAACCAATACCCTAACCCATGCCCTAACCCTAACCCTAACCATAACCTGTATGCTAACCTGTACCCTAAACCTAACCCTAATCCTAACCCTAACCCGTACCCTCACCCTTACTCTAACCCTAACCCTACCATGACCCTAATCCTAACCTTAACCCTAACACTAACCCATACCATAAACCTGACCTAACCATAAACCTAAACCTAATCCGTACACTAACCCTAATCCTAACCCAAACCAGTAACCTAACCCTAACTCTAACTTACTCCATACCCTAAACCTAACCCTAACCATAACCCTAACCCGTACCCTAACCGTAACCCTAACCTTAACCCTAACCCGTACCCGTACCATAACCCTAACCCTAAACCTTACCCGTACCCTAAGCAATACCCTAACTCTACGCCTAACCTGATCCAAAACCCGTACCCTAACCCTAACACTAACCCTAACCCGTACCCTACCACATACTTTACCCTAAACATAACTTTACCCTAAACCTAATCTAACCCTAACCTGTACCCTAACTCTAACCCTAATCCTAACCCTAAGCCATACCCTAACCCTAACCCTAACCTGAACCATAACCCTTACCGTAACGCTCACCCTAACACTTACCCATACCGTATCCCTAACCCTCACCCTAACCCTAACCCTAACCCTAACCCTAACCCTAACCCTAAACCTAACCAGTACACTAACCCTAACTCTAACGCTAACCCTAACCCGTAAACTAACCCTAACGCGTACCCTATCCCTAAACCGTACCATAAACCTAACCCTAACCCTTACACCTAACCTAAGCCGTACCCTAACCCTAACCCTAACCCTTACCCGTACCCTTACCCTCACCCTAACCCTGACACTTCCCTAACCCTAACCCTTACCCTAAACCCTAACCCGTACCCTAACCAGTACCCTAACCCGTACCCTAACCCGTACCCTAACCCTAATCCTAACCCTTACCCTAATCCTAACCCTAACACTCACCCTAACCCTAACCCGTAACCTAACCCTAACCCTAACCCTAACCCGTACCCTAACCCTAACCCTAACCCGTACCCTAAGCCGTACACTAACCCTAACCCTAAACCTAAACCTAACCCGTACCTTAACCGAAACCTAAACCAAACCAGTACCCTAACAGTAACCCTAAACCGTACCCTAAACCGTACCCTAACCCTAACCCTAAGCCTAACACTAACCCATAACCTAACCCTAACCCTAACCCGTGACCTAACCCGTAACCTAACCCGTAACCTAACCCGTACCCTAACCCTAACTCTAACCAGTACCCTAAACCTAACCCTAACCCGTACCCGTACCCTAACCCTAACCCTAACCCGTATCCTAAACCTAAACCTAACCCTAAACCTAACCCTAACCTGTACCCTAACCCTATCCCTAACCCTAACCAGTACCCAAACCCTAACCCTAATCCTAACCCGTACCCTAACCCTCACCCTAACCCTAACCCTAACCCTAAACAGTACCCTAACCCTAACCCTAACCCGTACCATAAACCGTACCCTAACCCTAACCTAACCCATACCCTATCACATTCCCTAACCCTAAACTACCCTAAACCTAACACATACACTAAACCTAAACCTAACCCTAACCCTAACCCTAACACATACCCTAACCCTAACCCTAACCCCAACCAGTACCCTAACCCTAACCTAACCCTAACCCGTACCCTAAACCTAACCCTAACCCTAACCCTAACCCGTACCATTACCCTAACCCTAACCCAAAACCGTACCCTAACCCTAACCCATACCACACCCTAACCATAACACTAACCCTGACACTACGCCTAACCCGTCCCCTAACACTAAACCTAACCCTTACACTAAACCTAAGCCGTACGCTAACCCTAACCCTAACATTAAACCTAACCCGTACACTGACCCTCACCCTAACCCTAACACTTTCCCTAGCCCTAAGCCTAAACGCTAACCCGTACCCGAACCAATACCGTAACCCGTACCCTAACCCGTACCATAACCCTAACCCTAATCCTAACCCTTACCCTAATCCTAAACCTAACACTCACCCTTACCAGTACCCTAACCCTAACCCTAATCCGTACCCTATCCCGTATGCTAAACCTAACCCGTACGTTAACCCTAACACAAAACCAATCCAGTACCTAATCCAAACCCTAACACTAACCCTAAACCATACCCTAACCCTAACCTTAACCCTAACCCTAACTCGTAACCTAACCCTAACCCTAACCCGTACCCTAACCCTAACCCTAAACCTAACCCTAAAACGAACCCTAACCCTAACCCGTGTCCTAACCCTAGGTCTAACCCTAACCCTAACCTGTTCCTTAGCCCTAACGCTAATTCTAAACCTCACCCGTACCCTAACCCTAACCCTAACCCTAACCAGTACCCTAAACCTAACCCTAACCGAAACCCATACCCTAACACGTACTCTAACCCTATACCTAACCCTAACCTGTAGCCTAAACCTAACCCTAACCCTACACCTAACCCTAAGTTGTACCCTAACCCTAACCCTAACACTAACCCGTAATCTACCCCTAACCCTAACCCGTACCCTAACCCTAACCCTAACACTAACCCGTCATCTACCCGTAAACCTAACCCGTACCCTAACCCTAACCTGACCCTAACCCTAAACCTAACCAGTAACCTAACCCTCACCCTAACTTTAACCCGTACCCTAAACCTAACCCTAAACCTAACCCTAACCTGTATCCTAACCCTAACCCTAAACGTAATCCTAACCTGTACCCTAACCCTAACACTAACCGTAGCCCTAACCAGTACCTGAACCCTAACCCTAATCCTAACCCGTACCCTAACTCTCACCCTAACCGTAACTCGTACCCTAACCCTAACTCAGAACTCCAACCGGTAACTTAACCCTCACCCTAACCTTCACCAGTTCCCTAAACCTAATCCTAACCCGTACCATAACCCGTACCCTACCCCTAACCCTAACCCATACTCTATACATATCCCTAAACCTAACCTGTACCCTAAACCTAACCCGTACCCTACCCCTAACCTAAGCCTAAACCTAAGCCGTAACCTAACCATAACCCGAACTCTAACCCTAACCCAAACCATAATCCTAACCCTAACCCATAATCTAAACCTAACCCTAACCTTAACCCGTACCCTAAACCTAACCCTACCCCTAACCCGTACCCTAACCCTAAACCTAACCAGTACCCTAACCATAACCCAAACCCGTACCCTCACACTAACCCTAACACTAACCCTTACCAGTACCCTAACCCGTACCCTAAACCTAACCATAAACCTAACCCTAAACCCTACTCTAACCCTAAACCTAACCCTAATCAGTACCCTATCCCTAACCCGTACCCTAACCCTAACCCTAAACCGTACCCTACCCTAAGACAAACCCGTACCCTAAGCCATACCCTAACCCTAACCCTATCCCGTACCCTAACTCTAACCCTAACCATAACCAGTACCCTAACCCTAACCCTAACCCGTACCGTAACCCGTACCCTAACCCTACCCCTAACCCGTTACCTAACCCTAAACCTAACCGTAACCTGTACCGTAACCCATACCCTAACCCTAGCCCTAACACTAACCCATACCCTAACCCTAACCCTAACCCTAACCAGTACCCTAAACTTAACCCTAACCCGTACGCTTCCCGTACACAAACCCTAACACGTACCCTAACCCTAACCCTTATTCTAACCCTAACCCTTACCCTAACCCTAAACCTAACCAGTACGCTAACCCTAAACCTAACCTTAACCTTAATCTGTACCCTAACCTAACCCTAACCCTATCCCGAACCCCTAACCTAAACCTAACCCTAACCCATACCCTAACCCTAGCCCTAACCCCAACCCTAACCCTAACCCTCACCCTTACCCGTACCCTACCTTAAGCCTAACCCGTACTCTAAGGCATACAAAAACTCTAACACTAACCCGTAACCTAACCGTAACCTTAACCTAACACTAAACCTAACAGTAAACCTAACGCGTACCCTAAC
>JAJBZS010000127.1:130000-140591 GCA_024500485.1 Vulpes ferrilata
CTAACCGTAACCAGTACCCTAACACTAAACCTAACCCTAAACTGCATCTAACCTTAACCGTAACTCCTAACCTTAACCCTAACCCGCACTCTAACCCTAACCCTAAACCTAACCCATACCTGCACTTCACCCAAAACCTCACCCGAACCGTAACCCAAACCCTAACCCTATGCCTAACCCGTACCATAACCCGAACCCTAACCCTAACCCTAAACCTAACCTGTACCCTAAACCTAATCTAACCATAACCCGTACCCTAACCCTCACCGTAACCCTAAGCCATACCCTAACCCTAACCCTAACCCTAACCCTAACCCGTACTCTAATAGTAACCGAAACGCTAACCCTTACCCTTACCCGTACCCTTACGCTAACCCTTACACTAACCTTAACCCTAACCCGTACCATATCCCTAAACCGTACCCTAACCCTAACCATAACCCTAAGCCATACCCTAACCTTAACCCTAACCCTAATCCTAACCCTCACCCGTACCCTCACCCTAACCCTAACCCTAACCAGTACTGTTACCCTAACCCTAACCCTATCCCGTACCCTAACCCGTAGCCAGCCCTAACCCTAACCCGTAACCTAAACCTAACCTTCACGCTACTGTTAACCCATACACTCACCCTAAACCTAACCCGTATCATAACCCTAATCCTAAACCTAACCCATACACCAAACCTAAACCTAACCCTCACCCTATTGATAACCCGTACCCTAACCCTAACCCTAAACCGTACCCTAACCCGTACCCTAACCGTAACCCATACCCGTACCCTAACACTACCCTAAACCTAACCCTAACCCTAACCTTAACCCTAACCCGTACCCTAAACCTAACCCTAACCATAACCCTAACCCCTACACTAACCCTAACCCTAAACCTAAGCAGTACCCTAAACCTAAACCTAAACCTAACTATAACCCTAACCCTAACCCGTACGCTAACCCTAACCCTAACGCGTACCCTTACCCTAACCCTAAACCAAACCAATACCCTAACCATAAACCTAAACCTAACCCTAAACCGTACCCTAACACTAACCCTTACACTAACCCTAACCCGTACCCTAACCCTAACCCTAACCCTAACCCTAACCCTAACCCTAACCCGTAACCTTACTCTAACCCGAAACTTAACCCATACCCTAACCCAAACCCTACGCCGTACCCTATACCTAACCCTAACCCTAACCCTATTGCTAACCCGTACCCTAAACCTAACACTAACCCTAACCCTAACCCTAACCCTAACCTTAACCCGTGTCCTAACCCTAACCCTAAACCTAACCCTAATCCGTCCATATCCCTAAACCGTACCCTAACCCTAACCCTAACCCTATCCTAACGCTAACCAGTACCCTAACCCTAACCCTTTACCTAACCCATACCCTAACCCTAACCCTAACCCTAACCCGTATCCTCAAACTAACCCTAACCCTAACCCTAACCCTAACCTGTACCCTAACCCTAACCCTAACCCTGATCCTAACCCGTATCCTAACCCTAACCCTAAACTTAAACCTAACCTTACTCTAACCCTAACCAGTACCTTTACCCTAACCCTAACCCTAACACGTTTCCTAACCCTAACCCTCACCCTCAACTTATCCCTAACCCCTACGCGTACCCTAAACCTAAACCTAAACCGTACCCGTACCCTAACCCTAACCGGTACCTGTACCCTAACCCAAACCCTAACCCTACGCCTAACCCTGTCCCTAACCCGTACCCTAAACCTAACCCTATCCCTAAAACTTATCCGTACCTTACCCCTATCCCTAATCTTAAACCGTAACCTAAGCCTAACCATAACCTGTACCCTACACCTAACCCTCACCCTAACTAGTACAATAACCCTATCCCTAATGCTGACCCGTACCCTCACCCTAACCCTAACCCTAACCCGTACCCTAACCCATACCCCAACCCGTACCCTTAAGCTAACACTAACTCTAAACCTAACCGTAACCCATACCCTAAACCTAACCCTAATCCGTACACTAAAGCATACCCTAACCCATACCGTAATCTGTACCCTAACCCTAACCCTAAATGATACACTAACCCGTACCCTAAACCCTACCCTAACCCGTACCCTAGCCCTAACCATAAGCCGTACCCTAACCCTAAACCTAACACTAACCCTAACCCGTTCCCTAACCCTAAACCTAACACTAAGGCAAACCCTAACCCGTAACCCATCCCTAAACTGTACCCTAACCCTAACCCTAACCCTAAGGCGTACCCTAACCCATACCCTAACCCGTACCCTAACCCTAACCCCAACCCTAACACTTTCCCTAACACAAACCCTAAACACTAACCCGTACCTAACCCATACCCTAACTCGTACCCTAACCCGTACCATCAACCTAACCCTAAACTTAAACCGTACCCTAATCCTAAACCTTACCCTAACCCTAACCCTAACCGGTAACCTAACCCTTAACTTAACCCGTACCCTAAACCTGACCCTAATCCTAAACCTATGCCTAACCCTTACCCTAACCCTAACCCTAACCCGCAACGTAACCGTAATCAGTACCCTAATCCTAACCCATACCCTAACCCTAACCCTAAACCTAAACCATAACCTAACCCTAACCCTAACCCTAACCCCAACCTATACTCTAACCCTAACCATAAACCGTACCCTAACACGTACCCTAACCCTAATCCGTAACTTAATCCTACCGCTAACCCTAACCCTAATCAGTACCCTAACCCGTATCCTAACCCATACACTAACCCTAACCCTAATCAGTACCATAAACCTAACCTAACGCTAGCCCGTACCGTAACCCTAACCCTAACTCTAACCCTAACCCTAATCCTAATCCTAAACCGTACCTTAACCCTAACTCGAATCCTAACCCTCACCCCAACCCTAACCCGTACACTAACCCTAACCCTATGTGTACCCAACCCTAACCCTAAACAGTACCCTAACCCTAACCCTAACCCTAACCCGTACCCTACACAATCCCTATCCCGTAACGTAACCCTAACCCTAACCCTAACCCTAATGCGTACCCTAACCCAAACCCTAACCCTAACCCTTTCCCTGACCCTACCCTAACCCGTACACTAAACCTAACCCTAACACTAAACCTATTGCTAACCCGTACCCTAACCCTAACCCTAACACTAATCCTAGCAAGTACCCTAACCCTAACCTTAAACCTAACCCGTACCATAACCCTTTCCCTAACCCTCACCCTAACCCGTACCCTAAACCTAACCCTAACCCTAAGCCAATTGCTAAACCGTACCCTAACCCAAACCCTAACACTAACCCTTACCCATACCCTAACCAGTACCCTAACTGTAACCCTAACACTTACCCTCACCAAAACCCTAACCCTAAACCTAACCCTAACCCCTTACACTAACCCCTTCCCCTAACCCGTACCCTTATCCTAAACCTAACCCTCACCTTAGCCAGTACCCTAACCCTAAACCTAACCCTAACCCGTAACCTAACCCTAACCCTGACGCTAAACCTTACCCTAACCCTAACCCAATCCCAAACCCTATCCATTATCCGTACCCTAAACCTAACCCTAACCCTAACCCTAAGCAGTACCCTAACCCTAACACTAACCCTAACCCTAACTCGTACTCTAACACTAAACCTAACCCTAACCCTAATCCTAAACCTAACCATAACCCGAACACTAACCCTAACACTAACCCTAACCTGTAGCCTAACACTAACCCTACCCTAACCTGTACCCTAACCTAACCCTACGCCTAACCCTAATCAGTACCCTAACCCTACCCTAACCCTAACCCGTACCCTAACCTTAACCCTAACGTGTACACTAAACCTAACCCTAACCTTAACCAGTACCTTAACCCTCACCCTAACCCTAACCCTAACCCGTACCCTACCCTAACACTAACCCTTAACCTAACCCTTACCCTAACCCGTAACCTAACCCTAACACTAACCCTAACCTTAACCCTAACCCTAAACCTAACACTAACCGTAAACCTAACCCTATATCGTACCCGCACCCTAACCCTAACCCTAACCCGTACCCTAACACGTACCCTAACCCGTACCCAGCCCTAACCCTACACCGTAACCTGACCCTGACTCTAACCCTCACCTGTACACTCACCCTAACCCTAACCCGTAACCTAACCGTAACGCGTACCCTAAACTTAAAACTTAATGTAACCCTAACCCGTACCCTAACACTAAACAGTACCCTAACCCTAACCTTTACCCTAACCCGTACCGTAACCCTAACACTAACCCATACCCGTACCCTTACCCTAACTGTAACCCTAACATGTAACCTAACCCTAACCCTAACCCGTACCCTAATCCTAACCCTAACCCTAACCCTATTGCTAACCCGTACCCTAAACCTAACCCTAACACTACCCTAACCCGTACGCTAAACCATACCCTAACTGTTACCCTACCCGTACCCTATCCCTAAACCTAACCCTAACCCTAACCCTAACCCCGACCCTAACACTAACCCTCACCAGTACCCTAACCCTAACCCTAAACCTAACCCGTACCCTAACCCTAACCCTAACCCGTACCCTTTCCATTCCCCTAACCCTAAACCTAACTCATACCCTAAACCTAAGCCTAACCCGTACCCTAAGCCGTACAATAACCCTAACCTAACCAGTACCCTAACCCGTACCCTAAACCTAAACCTAACCCTATCCCTAAACCTATCCCGTACCCTAAACCTACCCTAAACCAAACCAGGACCCTAACCCTAACCCTTACCCCAACCCTAACCCTATTCCGTACGCTAACCCTAACCCTAACCCGTACTGAAACCCTCACCCTAACCCTAATCCTAACCCTAAACCTTACCCTAACCCCTACCCTAACCATAACCCTAAACTTAACCCTAACCCTAACCCTCACCCTAAACCTAACCCGTAACCTAACCTGCACTTCAACCCTGCACTCAACCAGTACCCTAATGCTAACCCTCACCCTAACCCTAAACCTAACCCTAACCCTAACCCTAACCCTAACGCGTATCCTAACCCTAACCCTATCCCTAAACCTAAACCTAACCAGTACCCTAACGCTAACCGTAAACCTAACCCTAGCCAGTACCCTAACCCTAACCCTTAGCCGAATCCTAACCCGTACCCAAACCCTATCCCTAATCCTAATCCGTCCCTAACCCTAACTCTAACCCTAACCAGTACCCTATACCTAACCCTTCCCCGTTCCATAACCCGTACCCTAACCCAAACCTAACCCCTAACCTAACCCTAACCCTAACCCTAACCAGTACCATAACCAGTACCCTTACCCTAACCGTAAACCGTCACCTAACCCTAACCATAAACCCTTACCCTTAACCTAACCCTAGCCCTAAGCCTAAACCTCACCCGTACCGTAAACCTAACCCTAACACTAACCAGTACCTTAACCCTAACCTTAACCCTAACCCTAACCTGTACCCTAACCCTAACCCTAACACTAACCCTAACCCTAACCCTTATCCTAAACCTAACCCTAACCCTAAACCTAACCCTAAAGTGTATCCTAATCCTAACCCTAACCCTAAACCCGTACCCTATCCCTAAACCTCACCCTAACCAGTACCCTAACACTAACCCTCACCCTAACCCGTACCCTCACCCTAACCCTAACCCGTACCCTAACACGTAACCTAAACCTAACCCTAAACCATACCTTAACCCTAACCCTAACCCTAACCCCTACCCTAACCTGCACTTCAAACCTAACTCAACCCACAACCTAAACCTAACCCTTACCATTACCCTAACCCTAACCCTAACCCTAAACCTAACCCGTACACTCACCCTTACCCTCAGCCATACCCTAACCATAACCCGTTCCCTAACCCTAACCAGTACCCTAACCCGTACCAAAACACATACCCAGCCCTAACCCTAACCCATTACCTAACCGTAACCCTAACCCTACCCATAACCCGTACACTCACACTAACTGTAACCCATAACCAAACCCTAACCCGTACCCTAACCCTAACCCTTACTCTAACCCTAACCTGTACCCTAAACTTAACCCTAACCAGTACCGTAAACCTAACCCTAAACTTAACACTGACCCTGACCCTAACTCTAACCCTAACCCTAATTGTAACCCGTACCCTTCCCCTAACACTAACCTTAACCTGTACCCTAACACTAACACTAACCCGTACTCTAAACCTAACCCTAACCCTAACCCAATTGCTAACCCATACCCTAACCCTAAACCTAACAATAACCGTAGCCCGGAACCTAACCCCTAACCTAACCGTAACCCTTACCTGTACCCTAACGCTAATCCTACAACTTAACCCTAACCCGTACCGTCAACCTAACCCTAACCCTAACCCTAACCCTAACTCTAACCCCTTCCCTAACCCTAACCCTAACACTAACCAGTACCCTAACCCTAACCCTAATCCGTACCCTAACCCTAACCCTAATGCGTACCCTTACTAAACCTAAACCAAACCAGTACCCTAACCCTAACCCTAAACCAAACCCTAAACCGTACCCTAACCCTAATCCTAACCCTAACCCTAATCCGTAACCTAACGCGAAACCTAACCCATACCCTAACTCTAACGCTAACCCGTACCCTATCCCATACCCTATCCCTAACCCTAACCAGTACACTAAACCTAACCCGTACCCTTACCCGTACCCTAACCCTAACCCTAAGCCTAACCCATATCCTAACTGTAACCCTAACCCTAAACCTACTGTAACCTGAACCCGAACCCTAAGCCTAAACCTAACCCTAACCAGTACCCTAACAGTAACCCTAACCCTAATCCTAACTTGTTCCCTAACCCTAACCCTAACCCTAATCCGTATCCTAACCCTAACCCTAACCCTAACCAGTACCCTAACCCTAACCCTAACCCGTAACCTAACCCAACCTAACCCTAACGACTTCTGTAACCGATAACCTAACCGTAACCCTAACCCGTAACCTAAACTTAACACTAACCCTAACCCGTTCCCTAACCCTAACCCTAAACCTAAACCTAACCGGTACCCTCAGCCTTACCCTAAGCCGTAGCCTAACCCTAACCCGTACCCTAACCCTAACCCTAACCAGTACCCTTCCGTAAAAATAAACCTAACCCGTACCCTAACCCTAAACCTAACCCTAAACCTAACCATAACCCAAACTCTAACCCTAACCCATACACTAATCCTAACGCTAGCCCTAACGCTTTTGCTAATCCGTACCCTAACCCTAACCCTAACCGTAACCCTAACCCTAACCCTAACCCATACCCTAACCCTAACCTTAACCCTAACCCTTAACCGTACACTAAACCTAAACCTAACCCGTACCCTAATCCTAACCCGTAACCTAACCCGTGCCCTAACCCGTACCTAGCCCAATCCCTAACCAGTACCTAACCCTAACCCTAACCCTATCCCTAACCCGTACACTCACCCTAAACATAACCCTAACCTTAACCCTAACCCTAACTTGAACCGTAAACCTAACCCTAACCCGTAACCTCACCCTTACCCTAAACCTAACTCGTACCCTAACCCTAACCCTAACACGTACCTAAACCTAACCCTAACCCTAACCCTTACCATAACACTAACCCTACCCTAACCTGCACCCTCACCCTAACCCTAATACTTACCCTGGGTTGTACCCTAACCCTTACCCTAACCCTAACCCGTACCCTAAACCTAACACGTACCCTAAACCTAACCCTAACGCGTACCTTAAACCTAACCCTAACCCTAACCAGTACACTAAGGCTAACCCTAAATCTAACCCTAACCCGTACCCTAACCCTAACCCTATCCCTAATCCTAACCCTAATCCGTACCCTAACCCTAAACCTAACCCTAACCAGTACCCTAACCCTGACCCTAGCCGGACCGTAACCTGTACCCTAACCCTAACCCTAACCCGTAACCTAACCCTAACCCTAACCTTAACCAGTACGGTAACCCGTACCCTTACTCTAACCCTACCCCTAACCTGTACCCTACCCTAACCCTAACCCTAACCCTCACCCGTACCTTTAACCTAACCCTAAACCTAACCAGTACCCTAACCCTAATCCTAACCCGAACCTGTACACTAACTCGTAACCTCACCCTAACCCTAACCAGTACATTAACCCTACCCCTAATCCTAAACCAAACCAGTACCATAACCCTAAACCTAACCCTAACCCTAATCCGTACCCTAAATCTAACCCAAACCCTAACACTAACCCTAACCCGTAACCTAACCATAACCCTAACCCGTACCCTAACCATAAACTGTACCCTAACCCTAACCCTCACCCTAACCCTAATCAGTACCCTAAACTTAACCCTAACCCGAACCCTAACCCTAACCCTAACCCGTATCCTAACCCTAACCTAAACCTAACCCTAACCTGTAACCTAACCCTAACCCTAAACCTAAACAGTACCCTAACTCTAATCCTAATCGTAACCCGTTCCCACCCCTACCCCTAACCCTTACCCACACCCTAACCCTAACCAGTACCGTAACCCGTACCCTAATCCTAACCCTAAGCCGAAACCTAAACCTTACCCTAACCCTAACCCTTACCATAACCCGTATCCTAACCCTAACTCTAACCCGTACCCTAACCCGTACCCTAACCCTAACCCGTACCCTAACCCTAAACCTTACACTAACCCTAATCCGTACCCTAACCCTAACCCTAACATGTACCCTAAACGTAACCCTAACATTAACCCTAACCCGTACCCTAACCCTAACCTTAACCCGTAACCTTACCCTAACCCGTACCCTAACCCGACCCTAACCCTAACCCTCCCCAGAACCTAAACCTAACCCTAATCCTATTGCCAACCCGTACCCTAACCCTAACCCTAACACTAACCCTAACACGTACCCTAAACTGTACCCTAACCATAACCCTTACCCGTACCCTAACCCTAACCCTAACCCTCACCTTAACCCTAACCCATACCCTAAACCTAACCCTAACCCGTACACTAACCCATACCCTAAACCTAACCGTACCCCAAACCCTAAACCTATGCCGTACCCTAACCCTAACTCTAAACCAAACCATTACCCTTACCCTTAACCTAACCCTAACCCTAAACTGTACCCTAAACCTAACCCTAACACTAACCATAACCCGTAACCTAACCCTAACACTAAGCCGTACCCTAAACCTAACCCTAACCAGTACCCTAACCCTAACCCGTACCCTAACCGTAACCCTAACCCTCACCAGTACCCTAACCCTAAACCTAACCCTAACCCTAACCCGTACCCTAACCATAAACTTAACCCTAACCCTAACCCATATCTTAACCCTAACCCTAACCCTAAATCTAACCCTGACCTGTACCCTAAACCTAACCCTCACCCAAACCCTAACCAGAACCCTAACCCTAACTCTTACCCTAACACGTTCCCTAACCCTGACCCTAAGCTTAACCTTAACCCTAAAACATACCCGTATCATAACCTAAACCTAACCCGTACCCGTACCCTAATCCTAACCAATTCCCGTACCCTAAACAAACCCTAACCCTACACCTAACCCTGACCCTAACCCGTACCCTAACCCTAACCCTAACCCTAACCCTAACAAGTAACCTAACCCTAACCCTAACCCGTACCCTAACCCTAACCCGTACCCTAACACTAACCCTAACGCTAACACTAACCCTAACTCTTAACGTAAGCTGACCATAATCAGTACCCTAAACCTAACCCGTGCCCTAACCCTAACCCAAAACCAAACCTTAACCAGCACCCTAACCCTAACGCTAACACTAACCCTAATCCATAAACTAACCTTAACCCTAATCCTGAACCCAAACCGTACCCTAACCCTAACCCTAAACCGTACGCTAACCCGTACCCTACCCTAAACCGTAACTACCCTAATCCGTACCCTAACCCCTACCCAAACCCTAACGCTAAACCTAACCTTAACCTGTACACTAACCCGTACCCAAAACCTAAACCTTACCCTAACCCTAACTCTAAACCTAACCTTATCCCGTACCTTAACCCTAACCCTAACTGTACACTTACCTGTACCCTAACCCAGACTGTGCCAACCCGCATCTAACCCTAACCCTAACCCGTACACTAACCCGTACCCTGACCCGCACTTCAACCCGCACTCCCTAACCCTAAACCGTACCCTAAGCCGTACCCTAACCCTAAACCGTACCCTAACCGTTACACTAATGCTACCCTTAACCCTTACCCGTACGCTAACCCTAACTCTAACCCTAACACTAACAGTAACCCAAAACCGTACCGTAACCCTCAACCTAACACTAACCCAAACCCTAACCCGTAACCCATCCCTAAACCGTACCCTAACCCTAACCCTAACCCTAAACCTACGCCATAATCTAAACCTAACCCTAAACCTAACCCGTACTCGTACCCTAACCCTAACCCTCACCCCAACCATACCCTTTCACTAACACCAACACTAAACCCTAAACCGTACCCTAACCAATGCCCTAATCCATACCCTAACCCGGACCATAAACCTACCCCTATACCTAACCCGCACACTCAATCCTAACCCTTACCCTAACCCTAACCCAA